>JALIZH010010494.1:0-11774 GCA_030522465.1 Rhipicephalus appendiculatus | reverse complement strand
CTCCAAGGATGAGATAAGGCTCTGGGAGTTGATCTATTAACGATTGGAATTCATGTTTTTGGAGCTTGTAGTGTGGGGGTATGTATAGAGAGCAAATGGTGACGAGCTTATTCAAAAGAACCGCTCGAACAGCCACTGCCTCAAGGGACGTTTGGAGTGGTAAGTGTCTGCATGCTATTCCTTGATAAACTATAACGGCCACACCGCCAGATGATGCTACAGCATCATCCCGGTCCTTTCGAAAATAACGTAACTGCGTAGAAAGTTTGTGTTTTTGGATTTTAAGTGTGTCTCTTGTACACACAGCACTTTTGGATTGTGTTCGTGGAGGAGTTCTTGTAGGTCATCGAGGTTTCGAAGAAGGCCTCGGATGTTCCACTGTAATATTTGTGTCTGCATATTCGGTTTGAAAAGCTGCTGTGTGTACAATAAGAGAGTGCGGTGTGTTCAGAAGAACTACTTTATGTTTCAGGTGGCAGGACGTTCGTCCGGCCCCGTTATTGGCTTTTTCGTTTTCTTGGCGCGGTCCAAGGAACTGCGCCGCTGCTTCGGCACCAGGGGTACCGATGTATCCATTGCCTCCTGGGAGGCACTGGATGCCCGCACGTGCGGGCTGGAGGCTCGAGTTTCGGGCCTCGCCTGGCGAGACGAGGCCTTGAGACCCGACGGCCCTGAAGTCGCCGGTCCCTGTTCTTGAGTTGGCGGAGCAGTCTGGACTACTGCCGCCTTGGGGGCAGGTGCCACAGCCGACGGCTCGCTCTGTGCAGGCCGAAGGAGTGGGCGGGGGCCGATGCGACGTTGCCCCCGGCGCGCCGCATCAGCGTAAGGTGTGGTGTAGAAAGGTGCGCACCTTTTACGGGCTTCCTTAAATGTAATGTTTTCCCTTGACTTTGAGAGTGAGGATGTCCTTTTCTTTTTTCCAGTTGGGACAGGACCGCGAGTACGCAGCGTGGTCACCGTCACAGTTGATGCAGTGAGGGGTACTTGTACAGTTATCAGAGGGGTGGCCTTGGCTTCCACATCTTGCGCAGGTTTGGTGGCCGCGGCAGTTCTGCGAACCGTGGCCAAATCGCTGGCATTTGAAGCATCGCCTTGGATTTGGTATGTAAGGACGGACGGCTAGTTTGAGGTACCCTGTTTCAATGGTCTGTGGTAGAACACTTGATGCAAAAGTTAATACGAGATGTTTAGTAGCAATTTCTTTGTTGTCACGTCTGATGTTGATGCGTTTTACACTGGTCACGTTTTGATCTTTCCATCCTTCTAGTAGTTCATCTTCCGATAGTTCGAGAAGGTCTGTTTCTGACACAACTCCGCGTGTGCTGTTCATTGATCTGTGTTGTGATACGGAAATCGGAATGTTGCCAAATGTGACAAGACTGCCAAGCTTTTCAAATTGTTGTCTCTCCGGCAGCTCAAGCAGAAGATCTCCGCTGGCCATCTTGGTCACCTTATAACCCGGTCCTAAGATTTCAGTCAGGGACTTGGATACGACAAATGGGGAAATGGATCTTGCCTGTTTCTCTTGATTTTCGCTATGTATAACGTGGAATTTCGGGTATGTCATTCGAGGTTGGCTGAAAGAAGTTAAATCATCGGTGCGTACCCTCTTGTGAGGGTAACGATCCAGTAGGCGCGGAAATGCAGGTGTTCCCATAGTATGTTTGTGTATTTCGGCAGCAGTGGCGGCCACCCACCATGGAGTCCAACATGGGGACGCTGCAGCACTTACCATGTAAGGTTGCAGACGCCAGCCGTGCAATGCCGCTATAACCTAATATACTATGTCCAAGAGAGGACACATATACACGGTTAACCCAAGCCGCCTACGAAAATGAGGAAGTAACCGAAGGGAGTAGGAGACAGGACAGCAAGGAAAGAAGATAGGAAAGAGAAAGATGAGAGGGGGATAGGAAAAGGCGACTGCCGATTTCCCCTGGGTGGGTCAGCCCAGGGGGTGCCGTCTACGTGAAGCCGGGGCCAAAGGGGCGTGTTGCCTCTGCCGGGGGGCCTTAAAGGTCCAAACACCCGGCGTCAGCTCAACCCCCCAGGATCCCCTTTTCCCCGGACACGGCAATGCCACGCACGGCGAGGCGTGGGAGAGGTCGAAACCCCCCGTTGGCTCGGGTCCGTGGTGACGCCACTCACCAAACGCCTGCTTGCGCAGACGCCCCTGCGACTGGATGCAAATGTGAGAATGAGATGTTTCGTTGGGATTTCCTTTCCTTCTCGTCTAATAATGATTCGCTTTACATCTGTCACGTTTTGGTTTTTCCATCCGTCTAGCAGTTCAGCTTCAGACAGGTCAATGAGGTCTGCTTCCGACACAACCCCGCGTGAACTGTTCATGGATCTATGGGGTGACACTGAAATTAGTACGCTTCCAAGTGTTACAAGACTGTCAAGTTTGTGATACTGTTGTTTCGATGGCAGTTCAAGAAGAAGGTCGCCACTCGCCATTTTGGTCACTTTGTAGCCCGGCCCAAAGGCTTCGGTCAGTGACTTTGCTACAATGAAAGGGGAGATGGTCCTTGCAAGTTTGTTAGAATTCTCGCTGTGGACGACATGAAATTTAGGGAAGTTTTCCATTGGTCGGGTAAGAGATTGTAGGATTTCATCGGTGCGTACCCTTTGTTAGGGTAACGATCAAGGAGGCGGGGGAATGGTGCTGTTTCCATTATAGTTATGTGTATTTCGGCAGCAATGGCGGCCACCCACCATGGAGTCCTACTAGGGGACGCTGCAGCACTTAACCTGTAAGGCTGCAGACGCCAGCCGTACAGTGCTGCTGTAACCTAATATATCATGTCCAAGGGAGGACACATATACACGGTTAACCCAAGCCGCCTACGAAAATGAGGAAGTAATTGAAGGGAGTAGGAGATAGGACAGCAAGGAAAGAAGATAGGAAAGAGAAAGATTAGAGAGGGGGGATAGGAAAAGGCGACTGCCGATTTCCCCTGGGTGGGTCAGCCCAGGAGTGCCGTCTACGTGAAGCCAGGGCCAAAGGGGTGTGTTGCCTCTGCCGGGGGGCCTTAAAGGTCCAATCACCCGGCGTCGGCTCAACCCCCCAGGATCCCCTTTTCCCCGGACACGGCTCAGCCACGCACGGCTAGGCGTGGGAGGAGGTCGAAACCTCCCCGTTAGCTCGGGTCCGTGGTGTCGCCACACACCAAACGCCTGCTTGCGCAGACGCCCCTGCGGGGGCAGAGAGAGGCGTTGAGGTGAAACACGTGCAACTGTAGAAAGCAACACGGCGTGGCGACACAGCAACACGCTGCTTCCATAGCGCCTAGAACGCTTATAGCGTCGCCTTCTAGTCACGCAACGCTACGCCGCGGCCACAGCGGGCACTATATGAAAATCTCCGATAGCTTTCCGTTCGAGTTTCATCATCTGTAGAACAGTGTTGCATGACCCGGGTAAATGACTGCAACTATTTAAGCTTCAAGGCTCGGTACAGAAACAACCACGACTCCTATTGCGTCCATGACTACCAGTGTCGAGGAAATAGGATGTCTCCGGGAAGAATGCCAAATTGGCAGCAAGTCACAGGCGACAAGTGTTTAAGGAGTGTATGGTACACATGATGGCTGAAAAAATGCATTGCTACCACTATTATGACTCGATGTAACTAGTACATTTAAGTACAGACTAGTGTGTACAGATAAAATAAACACAGTGTGTCTTCACCATTTCCGATTTTGATGATACTTACTCTAGGTGGAAGCTTTGGACCAAAAATAATCATGTAGAAGTCAGTGTTCTGAATAAAATTTTGTCCATCAAAAAAAGTGGTCGACTATGGGTCCTAAGAATCTTTTCCGACAATATCAAAATTTCTTCATTTTGACCGCACTTAGCGAAAAGAATAGTGCACTTCCCGGTCACGATATTCATTTCCAAGAAAAAAGAGTGAAATGAAATTTTATGAGTATCTTATTTCCCTTTTCTGTGGAAATGCTTCTGAGAAAAATACTTGCGAAATTGGGAAACGACCCAAACACCTTTCATTCAGAAGTTTATTCCTGTAGACACGTCAAATCGAGAATTATCAAACTCCGTGTATATGGACCAGACTTGGCGTCTACCAGTGTGGTGTTTAGCGGTAGCTTGTCGAACTCGCTGTCTATAGGGTGCTTAAAGTTAAATATGGGACCAGAAAATAATCCCTCGAAAAAAGTGAGCTGTAGTCTGTTCGTGTTTAGAGCGAGAACTCTCACTGCCAAATTAACAGCAGAGTTTTTTTTTGCATAACATTGACCATCCTGGCGACTGAAAACCTTTACTTTTCCCATTGATACATTCCCTGATTCATTCATTCACGTCTCATTCACATCTAACTCGCCCCGTGAGCGTCGTGCTCACGTGCAAACCTAGCTCGCCGCCAATCAAAGCGGTGCTGGTGTGGAGTCAACGACCGCATTCTCGAGCAACCACCGCAACGGTCGTCTAATCAACTTAATAATAATGACATCTGGGTTTTTACATCTTGAAACCACGATATGATTTTGAGGGGCACCGTATTTCAGAGCTCTGGAAATGTCGACCTTCTGGTGTTCATTAATGTATAGTGACATCGCACAGTACACGGGCCTCTAGTATTTCGCCTCGATCGAAATGCGACCGCTGAGGCCGGGATCAAACCCGCGACCTTCGGGTCGGCAGCCAAGTACCATAACCACTGCTCCACCGCAGCAGATTCGTGTAATCAAGTTTGCTAAGCGGCTGACAAAATACAAAACTTGCCACACCATGTAACCTTTCTGTACAATTGGTCTTTGCAGCATCTGATTTTTGTTTATGTCGCATACAATTATTGTGAACAACCTGCGTCGTTTTGTAGCACATATAGCGGCGTCCGGGCTACCAGACTGAATTAGCTGCATGTGATGAATTATAACTTGTAAGGAACTGAAACAAGGCAACGATGTTTTATGTATAATGGTGTACAACGTTCTTGACTTCAAACAGCGAGTTCTTTAGAAAATTAAGGATGAACTTTTGGTCAAATATTTTGAATCTCCGGCGTTTTTGGGAAACCACTTAAGTTTCAGCACAATCTTCAGCTCTAGTAGTGAAAGGGAAAATCACGAAGAGTATTTTAGAAAAAATGAAGGACACTTTGTACATTCCAAAGTGTGTTCGGCGAAAGCCTGTCGCAATTCCACTGAATATGCCATGTCATTTTTTTTTTACATTCTCAGTAGGATGGAACACAAACGGAATGTGTGCGTGTTTTCTTTTTTCAATTTTTTGCCGTGAATCAGAGACAAATTTATGCGAAACGGAGATTCAACTTCCTCCGTTTCGCATGCGTTCGTATTCTCGCGCTTTGCACATCGTGCAGACGCTATCCGCGTTCCAGCGCTTAAACTGACGGACACTGTAAATTCCAAAGTGTGTTCCGCGAGAGAGAGAGTGGAACTTTATTTAAGGGAAAAGGGAAAGGGTGATCTTGGAGCTTCTATGGTTGGGTCCCTACGTCCAGGGCTCCACTGGCCTTAGCCGCCCGCCGGACTTGATCCAGGAGCGCTCGCTGCACTGCCGGGTCCGAGCTGGCGAGTTGCGCCTCCCACTGCTTTATACTAGGTTTTATTAAAGGTTTGCCGAGAAAATTGGCAAAGTCGCTTGCGATCGCACCCCCACGAGATGTGGTAGAGAGTCGGCCTACCGCCGCACCACGGGCACACGGCCGGGTAAAGCGAACGTATGTGCCCATTGAGACGGGGTTGGTCAGCATGGAACGCGATGCGTGCGTCTCCCTCCTTGCAGGATTGGGCACGCTGGGCACAGCGACGCTACGCAAGCAAAGCGCGAGCGCTGTAGAGTCCGACGCGACCGGCGTACGTCTGCGCGCCCCGGCGGCCACCTGGCACCATGCCAGGTCACGGACGGACGTGAGAATGAGACATTAAAGGCGTTCGCCTTAAAAAGCCCAAGTATCAACGTCAGTATCTACCTAGTTTTATTATCCTTAGTTACATTTTTGTTTATCAGTAAATTCCAGAAATACTGACATTTTGGGCCGTTAACCAGGTTACTGATTTTCCTTTTACAAATGATTTCCCACAACAAAGGGAAACAAAATGCTGATATGCTTACACTGCAGTTGTTTTTTGTTGGGAATAAACGTTATTACGATGAAGTACACCGTTGGTTCGCTAGGTCCGCTGAATGCAGTGACAGCTTGTTAATTCGGAAAATGCGATAATTCGGACGTGTCTGATTCCGGCAAGCATATGTATTGCTTAGTGGTTAATTCGGTCATATTTGTCCGCTGCCCGGTTAATTCGGACGATCCCCGGAGCGCCCTAAGCACGAAGTGCTGCAACTGTGCGACGCAAGGGAGTGAGAGCCGGGTTCTCCAAAACGACCGCGGGCATTCAGAAAGGAGTGGTTTCCCTCCACAAACCTCCACAAACTTACCTCAGTCGCGCTATTGTCGACCAAGGCTTCACCGGCTGTGGCAAACTTGTTTCGTTTTTGATATTACGCAGCGCACGTAAACTGCATGAGCCCACGCATATTGTTTACTTGCGCCAAGTAAAAACGGAAACGAAACGAGAAAAAAGAGGGCCGAAAGACAGCCGACCACAAGAACACCGCCATCACCCTACCACTGCCATTGTTGTCTTTGCAAATATTTCCAGAACGGCGAAAATTAGCGCCCTGAAGCGCTACTAATACTGGCAATAGAAATCAAGCACGGTGTTTTTACGCATTCGAGACGTGCGGACAGGGTTTTACGCTTATGTAGAATAAATTTCATGAAAAGCCTTGAAACTCTCAGTAAAATACTGTGCGCATGACTCGTGGCGCAGGAAGGATGTCTGCGCGCTCTTTACCTAGATGGCACTACCACACTCTCTTGAGTACGAAATCACAGCCGATTGCGCGACTTATGAATTGCAGTGCGTCGTCAACTGCGCTTTTCACTGACACGTGCATACAACTCTATTTTACGTGACCTCACTTTGACTCTCTCCGATGAAAACTGAATGCTACCGTCAAGGCTAAGAAGCGTATCAGGAGCTGGCAATGTTGGCGCGGTAGTGTAATAGTGGCTGTGACGGCGTCCTTACAGTGCGATATTCGAATGCATAGGCGCTACGGGCAGCTTTCGTCTAGCGTCTATGCTAACTGTATGCGTCGATAGCAAATGGCGTCAAAGATGCTACAAGGAGTAGTTTCGTTTTCGCCGCGTGCCTTCAGAACTACGTAGTCGCCATCCATTATTGGCGCATAACGAGCCAGGTTTGTTAAGCAGCAGATGCGGTGCTTGGCAGTTTCATTCCCAAACTGGACGAAGGCCGCGCGCGTTCCTTCAGAACTTTGTGGACGCCATGGCGGTTTCTCTAACGACCACGGATTCGTCGTCAACGGATGCGGAACTCCGTAGACTCGTGGTGACTTCGTGCAATCCGTCTACATTGTTACAAAGCTCAAACCTGAAGGAAGTTGTTGAAGATTAAGAGCCTGAGCCGCGGTACGCACGGTCGCATAAAATTCGCTTGCTTGATTGTTATGGACGGACGATCAGTTGCCGGCCATTTTCCGGCAAAGAAGTTATCCTCGCGCGTGGTGGTGTTCGCGATAACGATTGTGTTCAGAGCACGTTGGGGCTTAAAGATCTGGTATCTTGAGCCGCGGTCACACTGGGAACAAATTCGCGAATGACGGAAATTACGGCTTTCACACTGCTCTGATAGGAAATAGGCACTGGATGTGCAGCCGTCATTTTTACAAAAGGGAACACGTGAGCGCGTGGCGAATAGCCTGTTGAAGGATATCCGGCGCGACGCACTGGCGAAATGTGAAAAAAGGAGAGAGTGTTGTCGTTCTTTCTAATGCATACACCCCCAACACAAATGTGTTTATCTTTATTTTACATGTGCTTTTTGATATCCATTTTGTTTTGTTGGGGCGTTTCAGCAAACAAGCATCGTTTTCGATAAGGAGTGTCGTTATCACAGCTTCAGATTGTTCTTGTCGGAATAACATAGGGTACTAAAAAAAGAAAAACTGCAAAAAGGGTTGCAGGTAATAGATGGAATGGCACCGCTCTCTCCCTTTATTTACACATTTCGCCACTGGGCCGAGCCACACGCACGGTTCGAGGCTATTTGCCACGCGCTCGCGTGTTTCCTTTCATAAAAATGACGGCTGTACGTATTCATCAACAAAAATGAAAATGCATCGATGCATATACACGTGTTTACTGTGTTCTTAATACTTTCAATGATTCAGGTTGATTCGGCAATTTTTTTCCCCGGTTGTGGAATGTCTGAGTCAACGTGCTTTTACTGTTCGCAGATATTGCAAAATTAGCGGAAAATGTGTCGTTTCAAATCAAGACCTGTATGAATCTACTTAGGCCGACAACATTTTTTTTTGCACAAAACTAACTTCAAAATCATAGTTCTGGGTTTAAAACCTGCGCCTAGAGTAAACGTCATCGGATTCGGGAATGGTGACCGGGATCTTGCAATTCTTCTTTTCTGTACACACCAAGACGCAGTGTATTGTTTTCTTTAAACCTCAAACATATATGCGAGAAATGTTTCTTATGATGAACAAGTTTCTAGAACGACGGACAACGTCATGTTACCCTGAATATCAATTCAAGAAGTTTCTGTACTGTATTTTTAGCGAGCTGCCATTATTATATCAGAAACGATGGCTCAGCGTGGACCATACCGAATAATACTGCTCTGAACCTGCAATATCCATGCATAAGTATGTTTTGTAACACCACTGCTCGTTCCTTAGGTGTACGGGGGTGAGTTTATACATTTTTTTCTTATTGTTTTGCAGGTGCGAGCATGCTCATGTCTCTAAATGAGGCGTTATTCTTGTCTTTTTTTTTTTCTTTTTTTGGGTCCAAAGCGATTAAAGGGCCCCTCACCACCCCGCGTTCAAAGACGAGGGAGTTGGTTTCCTCTTGGCCTTCGCTACCCTTCGCACAGCCGATGTATCCTCCTCGCCACTTATTTCTTAAAAGCACGTGAACAATGTCAGCACTGAGCGCTCGTGCCTATCAGGATTTCCCGCTCCTCGGCTACAAGCTTTTAGCCGCCGCTTGCGCAGTGGTAAACACACAAAATGAAGTGAAATCAGCTGATCGCGCACGATAGTCATGCGAGACAAGGAAGAACGGATGGGCGGCTGCATGGCAAAGCTGTGCAGGAGACAATTCACATGTGATATTTCGCGTATAGGGACCGATTGAGAGCATGATATAGACTTCAGGGGAATCACTATCTGCGTCACGAAGTGCGCAAGAAATACTCGAAACGCCAAGAGATAATATTGCGCTCATTTTTTTTTTTGTATTTTGAGAGGCTGGTGAGGGGCCCTTTAAGAAAACAGGCTACGGCGGCGTGGCGCTCACATCAGTTTTTACCCGAGATACATCTAGCCGTCACTAGGGAGTAATGCCGTTACGAGAACTTTGCTTTCTAAATTAGGAAGTGTGTAGCTGATGCACGGACAGTGATGAAATTGTCATTTTTATATTGGTCGTGCAGGGCTCACTTAGCCGCTATTGTAAAGCTCTGCAAGCAAGCCAGGCTTTGACAGCCTTCAGAAAAAAATATATAAATTTTAAAGTTGAACGTGCGAGAAGCACCAATTAATAAGCAGAAACATCGTCTTTGGCGAGACCATATCAAGTTTACGCAAATTCGGTTATCTTACGTTGCACCTAAATGATAGTGCACTCGCGCCATAGCATTTCAAGTCCATAAAAATGCGTCCACCACGGCTCGGAACTCTACACGCACGCAAGCAGTGAGCTGTGAAACTTCGCAATGGTTTGCAAGCACGGTGGGTGACTTTTAAAGCAATGCCTTACTTTCGTACACGATGGACAGTGGCGTATGTAATCAGGGCATCGGGATTACAAAAAGAGCTTCCGACTTTTGACTCCTTCTGCTGTGGCAGAGGAACTGTGCCTGCATAGGATTTTACGTGTTAAGCTTTTGTTTCTTCGTGGTCGAGCTGACCACATCTGTCATGAAATGGAATTAGTGTAACCGAAATGTTTTAATCTCATTTCGCTTATCTGTAAGGCTCAGCATAATCACAAGCCACATCTTGGTCATCGTCTCTCCACACCTTCTAAAGAGAGGACTCTATGGGAGCACTAAAATTCGCAAGCTCTTACAGCACACCAACTATTGCTTGAGACACTCAGAAACGTTGTTAAAGGGGGCCCTCCAACACTATTCAACCCCCCATTTTTTTACTCGTGAGTTGTGTAGACTGAGGTACAGACAGAATAATGCAGTAAGAACGGCAGTGATAACGGCACGCAGTCCTAAGTTATTCGCTTTACAAAATTCAAAATACACGAAAAAAGATCCCTACCCTCAACTTGATTTTCGCGGGGGTCACCTGACCACATTTCACTCGCCCCTGTGACGTCGGCGGGGGGTGCCCAATGAAGTGAGGTAGAAGCGCCTACGTAGGGGAAGCTCGCACACCATTGTTGCTTGTCCTTTCCAACGTGTTGTTGACGTCGTCACTATAGTAACAAACGTGGTGCCTGACGCCTGACTTGTCAGAACGTGAGCGGGCGCTACTGTTTCGAAGCGGAGTATTTTCTGCTGTTCTTTACAACATTCCATGTCATTCCCTCCTCTCATTCTGAGGAGTTGTTCGGTGAGCCGCCCGACGAACTACAAGGGTGCATTGCACTCCTTCAACAACAATCAAAAGCCTACCGCACGTACGAAAGAAGGCAGCTCGCAAGAAGAGGGAACAGAGAGAGAGGGCGGCCTTTCGTATGGACATCCGACCCGCGCAAGCCGAAATGGTCGCCAGCGTCTCTGTCGTGCTTTGTAGTCGTAGTGATCTTTTATTGCGATAGCAATTATATGGACACTCGCGGCTGGTTTCGCCGTCGGCGTCGGCGTCATTGCCGTATATGTATATGTATATATATAACCTGGCCCGCCCGTCATTCGTGAGCGTGAAAAAACGCGAGCGAGGGGGAAGGGGTCCCTCGAGCGACCTTCGATTTTACGAGCGGGGACGCGCGCATCTCCCTTCTCGTCGGCCGACAGCGGGCGGGGGGGGAAGGGGGGGCGACGTTCGATTTCACGAGCGCGGGCGCGGAGCGCGCCTTTATCTCCCCCTTCACATCTCCCCCTTCTCGGCGGCCGGGCCAGCGTACCCCTTCTACGTGCTGCGCTCTCAACGCGAAGAGAATTCTCTTAAACAAGCGTTTTCTAGAGTTGCGTGAGATCGGATCCAAAATGAGTTAGCGCCAGCCTCACTTCGTATAACATTACAATTTTTGCTATCGCATTCATTGCTTCACCCTTGCGGTGAAACTGTGACTTTTTTCCTTTGTTTAGTTGCGGCCGCGTCTGTTTGGGGTTCAATGAAAAAGCACACAAAAAAATGAAAAAAAATTAGTAATCTCTCAGTTATGGAAATAATGGCACCAGACGATCTCTTCTAACTTTATATTGATCCAATGATAGGGCTGCGGCCATTAGTCGTAATTTCCGCCCCGCAACAGTTCTGGAGAGCGCCACTACGTGCTGATGCTCTCGGCAGCGATGTAGTGATTATATGTCGTGATTAAAATACTAAATCATTTGATATCGGCGCTTAGAGCTGTGCTAAAATTATCTCCAGCCATCACTCTACGCAAAACACAAATTAAAATAGGTGCTTCAAAAGTGTGGGAGGGCCCCCTTTTAAGTTATTACTGGCCCCAAGAAATAATATAACTGCTCTAAGGTGCACAATCAGGTATTTAA
>JALIZH010010492.1:0-90821 GCA_030522465.1 Rhipicephalus appendiculatus | reverse complement strand
AATACCTGTTGCATATATATCTATATATATATATATATATATATATATATATATATATATATATGAAAGAAAGTCACAGTGACAAACATAACATTTATTCTGAGCTTTCCCGGCCGGTCCCCGGCCGAAAGCTCAGAATAAATGTTATGTTTTTCACTGTGACTTTCTTTCATATATTTTAACCAGTTAGCCAGGAATACTCTCTTGAAACCCTATATATATATATATATATATATATATATATATATATATATATATATATATATATATATATATATATATATATATATATATATATATATATATATATATATATATATATATATTGTCACGCGCGTTTCTTTCACTGTATTCGATTTCCGCCCACAAAGACTAACCGCAGTACTCGGCGCAGACCGCGCCTTATTGTTCCAGAAGCTTCTCGCTTGTAGTAGATCGTTCTGTTAAGATTGCACGCAAGACGCTAACACTCAAGATTATTCCAGCGCTTCCGCGACGACTAGTGATAAGGCTAGAATGTTCGACGCGTGCGTTATCAAAGCCGGCGCGCTCCAACGATGTACAGTTGATCGACGGCCGACGCTCCGTTCGCCGCTATCAGTGCCAGTGCTTATTGCTGTAATCTGACCTTCCGTTTACCGGCCACAAGTTCGGCCTAATAAACAGTTTCATCTTGAACATTACCGACTGCTGCTTGGGTCAACGTCACGACCACGTGACATCTGGTGGAGGTGCTGTTCCTTCATGTTCCGGACGCCCCCCGTCAAGCCGTGAACCCAGCCCACAGCGCGGAGAAGACACCGAAGCCCCCCGTGCAGCAACGAGCTAGCCGCAGGCTGAAAGGCTTGCAGCCAGAGCACGGACTCCTGCCGGAAAACACCAGGCAAACCAAGACTACGACCTCAACCGCAGCGACGATGACAGCCCCTGTGCCGCCTGCGCCCATCCTGCTCCGGCAGCCGAAGGAGCCGCCAACTTTCCGCGGTTCATCACACGAGGACCCGGAGACCTGGCTTGAAAAATACGACCGTGTCGCCGCTTTTAACAACTGGAGCAATGAAGACAAGCTACGGCATGTGTACTTCGCCTTGGAAGACGCGGCTAGGACATGGTTTGAAAACCAAGAGTGCATCCTGACAACATGGGACGTTTTTCGTACCAGGTTCCTGGCCACATTCACGAGCGTCGTCCGCAAGGAGAGGGCCGAGGCTACGCTCGAAACCCGCATCCAGTTTCCGAACGAGAACGTCACATTATTCACGGAAGAAATGACCAAACTCTTCCGCCACGCAGATCCAGCCATGCCCGAAGAAAAGAAAGTTCGCTTCCTCATGCGAGGAGTGAAACAGGAGCTATTTGCAGGACTGATGCGGAATCCACCAAACAGCATCGAAGAATTCGTCTCGGAAGCGACGACGATTGAGAAGACGCTAGAAATGCGCACCCGACAGTACAATCGTCGCCTGACTCCAGACAGCGCAGCTGTTCAAGCCCTCGGCTCTGAAGATCTGCGCGAAACCATCCGCGCCATCGTGCGAGAGGAGCTCCGGAAGCTCTCTTTTCCACAGCCAGAGGTGACGTCGATTGCTGAGGTAGTACGCGAGGAGATCCAGCAGTCTCTTGGCGTTGCTCAGCCAGTACAGCCGCAGCCACAGGCTATCAGCTACGCTGCTGCGGCCCGCCGTCCCGCTCCTCCGCCGCGCCCACGTGAAGACGCCACTCCGCCGCAGTTCCGCCGCCAGACACCTCCGCCGCCACCATCGACGTCATACAGCCAGCCAGCCGGCCAGCGATACACGCCGAGGAAGACCGACGTTTGGCGCGCCCCCGACCACCGCCCACTCTGCTACCATTGCGGAGAAGCTGGTCACACATACCGCCGCTGCCAGTACCGACAGATGGGCCTACGCGGTTTCGCCGTCGACGCGCCTCGTCCACAGCGGGGTGAGCGACCGCAAGACATCGCCGACTACCTCGCAGGAGCTCAGTGGACGCCCCGACGACCTTCCCGCTCATCGTCGCCCGGCCGCTACATGTCACCGCACCGCCGGCAGTACACTGGCCCTAACCGGGGCCGGTCACCTAGCCCTTACCCGGAAAACTAAGGGCAGCAACCGATGGAGGTGCGGTTGCTGTACGTCGAACTACCGAAGATCCTCCGCCGACGCCGACGACGACGACGCGACGAAACCTGCTGAACACGACGCGAAGCAGACAGAGCACTGCCGACGAAACCTCGCGGACCTAGCTAGACCTGACGACTCAACATGATGGAAGCAGCGCAACAAATCGACGCAGCCGTGATCCGACGCCGCGAGCTAACCGCAACGCAAGGCGACGGACTAGCGACCTCGACGTTCTCATCGACGGTCACAACGTCACCGCTCTCGTCGACACTGGTGCCGACTATTCCGTCGTCAGTGGGCCATTCGCCGCCAAGCTGGAGGCCACCTGATAACGCCGATTGGAGTCTGCACGGCGAGAGTCACCGTCAATAACCGGACTTATCCTGCGAGCTTTGTAATCCTACAAAACTGCTCCAGGGATGTGATACTTGGAATGGACTTCCTAAGTGACCACGGCGCCGTCATCGACCTAAGGTCTGAGTCGATAACACTAACCTCAGACAAAGCGCTGCCGCCCGTCGCGACGCCAGCAAATCATGCATTGAATGTGATAGAAGAGCAAGTGACCGTTCCGCCGCTCTCCAGCGTCATTATTTCCGTCGGCACCGAAAACCCTGCGAACCTTGAAGGCGTCATCGAGGGCGATCAGCACCTACTCCTGGACCGTCAAATTTGCATCGCAAGAGGTATAGCCGAGCTGCGTGACGGTAAAGCAAAGGTACTGCTGACAAACTTCAGCCACGAATATAGGCACCTTAACATTGGTACGATGGTCGCCTACATCGAGAAGTTCGTGGACGCCAGCAATGCTTTCGCCCTATCCGATGCTACCGAACCTCCTTCGACCAATCGAGGTCCCGGAATAGATTTCGACGTCAACCCGAGTCTCCCGAAGCACAAGCAAGACCAGCTCAAAAGTCTGATCTTGCAATTCAAGGACTGCTTCTCGTCGTCGTCAAGAATTCGACAGACCCCAATCGCGAAACACCGCATCATAACAGAGGAAAATGCGAGACCACTCCGCCAGAGCCCGTACCGAGTTTCAACGCGAGAACGCGATGCCGTAAAGCAACAAGTCGACGAAATGCTACGCGACGACATCATCCAGCCTTCCAAGAGTCCTTGGGCGTCACCCGTGGTGTTAGTGAAGAAGAAGGACGGAACCCTGCGTTTCTGCGTCGATTATCGCCGCCTGAACAAGATCACGAAGAAGGACGTGTATCCTCTCCCACGTATAGACGACGCCCTGGATCGACTCCACAGCGCGCAGTACTTTTCGTCGATGGACCTCAAGACAGGCTATTGGCAAATAGAGGTCGACGAGAGGCCGAGAGAAGACTGCCTTTATCACACCAGACGGCCTCTTCGAGTTCAAGGTCATGCCCTTCGGTCTTTGCTCGGCACCTGCGACGTTCCAACGTGTTATGGACACTGTACTCGCCGGCTTGAAGTGGCAGACCTGCCTTGTGTACTTGGACGACGTCGTTGTATTTTCATCAAACTTCGACGAACATCTCCAGCGCCTTCAGGCTGTACTTCAAGCAATCAAGGCCTCCGGACTCACCCTGAAGCCAGAAAAGTGCCGCTTCGCATACGAGGAACTTCTGTTCTTGGGTCACGTCATCAGCAAGTCTGGCGTTCGCCCCGACCCACGGAAAACAGCTGCCATCGCTGCCTTCCCGCCGCCCACCGACAAGAAAGCCGTACGCCGATTTCTCGGCTTGTGCGCCTATTATCGACGCTTCGTCAAGGGATTTTCGCGCATCGCCGAGCCACTAACTCAGCTCACGAAAAACGACGTGGAATTCAAGTGGGAAACGCCGCAGGAGGAAGCATTTCAGGAACTAAAACGACGCCTGCAAACGTCTCCGTTACTTGCGCATTTCGACGAATACGCCGAAACAGAAGTACACACCGACGCGAGCAGCGTAGGACTCGGCGCCGTCCTTGTGCAGAGGACGGACGGACTGGAAAGGGTTATCAGTTACGCTAGCCGGTCGCTATCAAAGGCAGAGGCCAACTACTCCACAACAGAAAAGGAGTGCCTTGCCATCATCTGGGCTACATCAAAGTTTCGCCCCTACCTTTACGGCAGACCCTTCAAAGTTGTGAGTGACCACCACGCCTTGTGTTGGCTAGCTAACTTGAAAGACCCTTCTGGTCGCCTCGCACGGTGGAGCCTGAGACTTCAAGAATTCGACATTACCGTCGTTTATAAGTCCGGAAGAAAACACTCTGACGCCGACTGCCTGTCTCGTGCCCCCGTCGACCCACCGCCGCTGGACGACCAGGATGATGACGGCTTCCTGGGAACCATAAGTGCCGACGACTTCGCCGAGCGACAGCGCGCCGATCCGGAACTCAAGGGCCTTATGGAATACCTCGAGGGCAAAGCCACTGTGGCTCCAAAGGTATTCAGACGAGGACTGGAGTCGTTTTTCATGCGCAACGGCGTTCTTCTAAAGAAAAACTTCTCGCCACTTCGGGCCGACTCCCTCCTCGTAGTACCTTCGGCATTACGTCCAGAAGTTCTGCATGCTTTGCATGACGACCCGACGGCTGGACACCTTGGATTTTCCCGTACGCTGGCAAGGATACAAGAAAAGTACATGCTGGCCTTGTACGTCGACGTCGAACACAAGACGTGGGACGCCATCCTTCCGTACGTGACCTTCGCATACAACACGGCCGTGCAAGAAACGACGCAGATGACGCCATACACGTTGGTCTACGGACGGAGCCCGGCAACGACGATCGACGCCATGTTACCAAACGTGACCGACGAGGAAAACATCGACGTAACCGCCTACCTACAGCGCGCCGAAGAAGCACGACAGCTCGCCCGCCTGCGGATCAAAAATCAGCAGACGACTGACAGCCGCCGCTACAATCTTCGACGACGGTTCGTGGAATACCAGCCCGGCGACCGCGTTTGGGTGTGGACGCCGATACGACGACGTGGACTCAGTGAAAAACTTCTGCGACGATACTTCGGACCGTATAGGATACTTCGACGTCTCGGCACACTCGATTACGAGGTTGTCCCCGACGGCATTTCGAACTCTCAACGGCGCCGTGCGCGACCTGAAGTCGTCCATGTCGTGCGCCTCAAGCCGTTTTACGCGCGGTAGTGAACCTGAGGACTGTACTTCTTTTTTCTTTCATTGGACTTTCTTGCTTGTGCGTATTGTTTATTGAACTTTCTTGATTTATTGTCGTTATTTATTGTTGCATGTATTTTTACCATGTGTTCTGTTCTAAGCATCGGCACGATGCCTTTTCTGAGGGGGGCATTGCCACGCGCGTTTCTTTCACTGTATTCGATTTCCGCCCACAAAGAGTAACAGCAGTACTCGGCGCAGATCGCGCCTTATTGTTCCAGAAGCTTCTCGCTTGTAGTAGATCGTTCTGTTAAGATTGCACGCAAGACGCTAACACTCAAGATTATTCCAGCGCTTCCGCGACGACTAGTGATAAGGCTAGAATGTTCGACGCGTGCGTTATAAAAGCCGGCGCGCTCCAACGATGTACAGTTGATCGACGGCCGACGCTCGGTTCGCCGCTATCAGTGCCAGTGCTTATTGCTGTAATCTGACCTTCCGTTTACCGGCCACAAGTTCGGCCTAATAAACAGTTTCATCTTGAACATTACCGACTGCTGCTTGGGTCAACGTCACGACCACGTGACAATATATATATATATATATATATATATATATATATATATATATATATATATAGTGCATCAGCGACACGTTAATCATAAACCTCAGCCGAACAAGCAAGGCGAGCTTGATCTGTTCATATAGTTTGATGAACCATTATTGGTATTGGCTCGCGAACGCAGTGCGGAGGGCAATCTAGTGAGCATCGAATACTTAGCTCATTGAATCTGTAAGCAGAACTGTAATGCGAAAAGCGCTTGTTAGTTTTGAAGTATTCTTTCTCGCTGTTTTCATTCACTCTGTTGTACATTGCTGCTGACATGGGTACCTGTTCCGGGTAAGTCAGCAGTAAAGACAACATGCATGTGTCCATGTCTGAACTTATCCTCTTAGCGATTACTCTTTCAACGGCATGAAGTTGCATCGCGGCAACAAAGGCCGTCTGTCATCGATGAAATTACTTATGCTGATCCGTCCGCCTCGGTGGATCAGTGGCTAGGGTGCTCGGCTGCTGACACGAAGGTCGCGGGTTCGATGCCGGCCGCGGCGGTCGCATTTCGATGGAGGCGAAATGGTAGAGGCCCGTGTACTGTGCGATGTCAGTGCACGTTGAAGAACACCAGATGGCCCAAATTACCGCAGCCCTCCACTACGGCGTCTCTCATAATCATGTGGTGGTTTTGGGACGTAAAACCCCACATATTAATATTATTATTATTATTATTATTACTTATGCTGATCAGGAGAGCAGAGTACACTGAAGAAAGAACGTGTCAAAAGGGTGTCGTCTCACCTCACAAAAATAATCCTGGTATCTTGCATGCCTCTCGATTGCATTATCGCCGCGCGCCCGGCGCTTCCAGGTCACGAATAGCGTGCACACTATCAGCGTAAGACAGCATTCTTGATAGGAAAGTACGAGCGGCGAAAATCCAAGAAAGGAAGCGCGAGACAGCAGCAAAGCTGCCGGTGAAAGATATCTCCGTTGCTATGGCAACGGCGCTCAGCCCGCGTTTGCTTGCCTACCGTTTCACTGTCTGTCCCGCGTACGCCGGTCCCCGGCGTCGTCGCCGCCGGTACCGCCGGCCTCCGCCAGTCAGCGAGGGTAGGGGGGAGGGGAGGGGGGGTGTTTATTCATATCTAATGTATGTTCGTGCGTGCGCCTGCATGTGTGCGTGTATACACATACAAACCTTTAAAATTTCGGAAGTTCTAACTGTCGAAGTCGCCTTAGGTCGTTCTTTTCTTCCAATACAATGATCATGTGTTCTCTGTCTTACGTTCGCACATGTAACCGCTTTTCTTGGTACCCTCGCTGTGAACAGGGAAGGTGGAAGCGAAGTGAGCCGGTTCGCAGAGGCAGCCGGTGTCGCAGTCAACCTGCGAAATGGCCTTGCTTCGCAGCCACTAATCTAGCGAGTTGTCTGTAACTAGGCCCTGTTTTGCAGAAATGGTACTTTTGTACTTGCAGGCAATCTTTTTCATGCCGTCGTGAGCGTCGATATAGGCAAATTAATTCATTAGTGTAACTTCGTCCAGAGAGATTGGTGTGGCGAGGAATTTTCGGGGATGCTTCAGTGGCGCGACGTCACGCTCCTGCCGCGGTGTGATTGGATATGGCGACGCAACAGTGTCACCATGTCCAATCACACCGCGGCAGAAGCGCGGCAGAGCTTTATGGGACGTGACTTCCCTTTTTTTTTTTTTCGGCGTGCATTTGGGCTGGAATACCGAGGACGACAACGGCGTTCGTCTTCGATGGGTCGTATGTTATAATTAGGGCTCTGTGCTTTCGGATAAATCCGAAAAAGTCCGATAAACTCCGATTTTAACGGCCATTATGACCTTGTTCCGTTTTTATCAAAAGAACATGTTCTAAGCCGTCATTGACACGTCGGCCGGCATGGCCGATATAAACATCACCTTAGCAGAAGTTTTCTCGTGCAATGAGTCATGCTGGGAATCTAGTGCATCCGGCTGATAGAGCTCTCGGACTCTTTCTAATCAAGTGTCCGGCGGCACGCACGATGCCAAGTAGTGAACAACTACATCAGAAACAACTACATGAGGCCGATGCGAGAGGCATTGCGTCGATAAGCTGTTCTATGACAGACGGTCCCATTTTTATCTCCATCGGCGAGTCGGAACTTCGCGGACGACCGGCAGTAACGGTGCTTGCAACATTCTGCGATGATGAGGTTTCATAGTGGACGTAGGGCCATCATGATATACTCACAAATAGTTCATCAGAGCAGCGAAATATCATTTGACATGTTGATACCCTCTTCAGAGGCCAAGAATCATCATTCGAGAGGAGTGCGCTTCCATCAGTGATCACAACTTCGTAAAGTATTCTTGCGTCGATTACAAGTATCATCATCATCATCATCATCATCATCATCATCAGCCTGTCTACGCCTACTGCAGGGCAAAGGCCTCTCCCATGTTTCGCCAATCAACCCGGTCCTGTGCTTTCTGCTGCCAAACTTCTTAATCTCATCTACCCACCTAATTTTCTGTCTCCTCCTCACGCGTTTGCCATCTCTTGGAATCCAGTCAGTTACCCTTAATGACCAGCGGTTATCCTGCCGACGTGCTACGTGCCCGGCCCATATCCATTTCTTCTTCTTGATTTCAACTATGATATCCTTAACCCCCCGTTTCTTCCCTGACCCACTCTGCTCTCTTCCTGTCTCTTAAGGTTACACCTATCATTTTCCTTTCCATCGCTCGCTGCGTCGTCCTCAGTTTAAGTTGAACCCTCTTTGTAAGTCTCCAGGTTTCTGCTCCGTAGGTAAGTACCGGTAAGATGCAGCTGTTATATACCTTCCTCTTGAGGGATAGTGGTAGACTATCATTCATGATTTGATAATGCTTGCCGAATGAGTCCCATCCCATCCTTATTCTTCTAGTTATTTCACTCTCATGGTTCGGCTCCGCGGTTACTGCCTGTCCTAAGTGGACGTACTCCTTTACAACTTCCAAATTACAGGCCCATCAGCTTACTGTCCGTTGTCTAAAAGCTATTTACAAAAGTAATTGCTAACAGAATTAATACGACATTAGAGTTCAATCAACCAAAGGACCAGGCAGGATTTCGTACAGGCTTCTCAACAACAGACCATATTCATACTATCAATCAGGTGATAGAGAAATGCGCGGAATACAACCAACCCCTATACATAGCCTGCATAGATTACGAGAAGGCATTTGATTCGGTGGACACATCAGCAGTCATGCAGGCACTGCAGAATCAGGGCATCGACGAAGCCTATATAAATATAATGGAAGAAATCTACAGCGGATCCACAGCCACTATAGTCCTCCATAAAGAAAGCGACAGAATCCCAATAAAGGGCGTACGGCAGGGAGACACGATCTCTCCAATGCTATTCACCGAGTGTCTACAGAAGGTTTTCAGGGCCCTAGATTGGGAAGAGTTAGGGATAAGAGTTAATGGAGAGTATCTCAGTAACCTGCGATTCGCTGATGACATTGCATTGATGAGTAACGCGGGAGACGAATTACAGCTTTTGATTACTGAACTGGATACGGAAAGTAGAAGAGTAGGTCTGAAAATTAATATGCATAAAACTAAAGTAATGTGGAACAAGCTTGGCAGATGACAAATATACGCTTTCGTATATTTAAGATTTCCATAACGACAAGCGTATATGTTCTGTATTCAAGCATTTGAACTTGGTTGTATAAGTGTTTGTGCGCTAGAACTTTCCAGACAATTAAATTACGCCCCGTATGTTCTGACGTTCTCGAGTTTAGATACCATTACATCTAAGATTTTGGAGCACTGAGAAAATTGGAAAGCTAAATCACGATTGTCGGAGAATTGGGGATTAGCGATAAATAAACTGCGATAAACTCCAAATTTCCTAAAGAAAAATATTAGTAAACTCCGAAAAACACCCCCCGAATTTAAGAAATATAAACTTAAGAAAAATAAATTTAAGGAAAATGCACCGCAACAAGCAAAAAATTTGGTAGCCCTGATAAGGGCCTTTCTCATTCATAAAAAGCCGTTAGTCCTTTTGAGGTAGCTCAATGCCGGATAGCTCAGAGTTGGAGTCGCTCTCTTCAGTTCATTCTTCACCCACTTGTATAACGATGGGGTGAATGTAATCACTTTCAGACGTGTCAAGTCTGAGCATTGCTTCAAGGTCCATTACGCGCCTAAGATTGTTCTTCCAGTCTTCAGCTGTAACGTTGCTGATCTTGTCCCTTAACATGTTTTCGGCCGTGGACAACTTGAAGTATCTGCAGTGGCATATCACGGGGGGCGAGGGGGGGGGGGGAGGGGGGCGGTCAGAGGGTCCTGACACCATCCCCTGTGTTCAGGCGGCGGGGGGTGGGGGGCGAGTCCTTGCACTGTAACCCATTATTCGATGTTTAATGTCGAATGTTGTCCTCGTAAGGAACGAGGACGACATTCGAAGACACACAGCGCTGAACTTACAACTGGCTATATTTCCCAGCTTACAGCAATATATATGCCCTTTTCACCAGGAAAAAGAAAAAAAATAGAGCAAATGAAGCCTGCACAAAAAATTGTAGAAAAAATCACCGACGATTGCGATACTGCCTAATGCGAACTCCGAGGGCAGCTTCGTGCTGGGGCACTGCCAACTGTATTTGAAGTTCTGGCTATCCGAAGTCGTAGCAATGTGACATTCCTTACATATTGCCACAGAAACTGCCAAAGCTTCAGTGCTACGCACACAACTCTGTGCTCTGCAGGCGTCGCGAGCACGG
The DNA here is from genome assembly GCA_030522465.1 of Rhipicephalus appendiculatus. Lineage (NCBI taxonomy): Eukaryota > Metazoa > Arthropoda > Arachnida > Ixodida > Ixodidae > Rhipicephalus > Rhipicephalus appendiculatus. The sequence goes on along the minus strand of JALIZH010010492.1, from coordinate 80,263 downwards.
AGGAAAGAAGACGATAGGAGGGAGCGCGCCTAGCGTCCACAAGCCAAGCTCCTCTGAAATCGCTGGCTCCTCGCGTTCGTGCTCACTTCCCATGATGCTTTTGTTTCAATTCCTATTTTAGTGGGCTCGTGAACAAAAGCCGGCAGATCCCACGCAAGGTGGGAATCGATGTAATGCGAAGCAGCCAGCAAGGAGCCGATTATGCTGTACAGAATATGCATGACATGATTTACATGTTATGACCTGTCATTTATATTCGTCATACCGTCACGTCGCGCAATACCAATTTTGGTGCATATCAAGCTAGCGAACTGCACGCAAGCGCACCATGAGCGTGGCATGCAAGTCATGTCGCACATGACAAGTCATGATTTCCATATTACCACTCGTCATTTATGTTCGTCATACAGTCACGTCACTCAATACCAAGTTTGGTGTATATCAAGCTAACGAGACGGCCGCGAGTGCGCCATGAGCGTGGCATGTAAATCATGTTGTTCACGACATGCACGCAATTATTTGCATATTACGACCTGTCATTCATGTTGGTCATACAATCAAGTCACTCTATCCCAAATTTGGTGTATATCAAGCTAACGAAACGGCCGCGAGCGCGCCATGAGCGTGGCATGTAAATCATACTTTTCATGACAAGTTAGTCATGATTTTCATGATATGACCAACCATTTGTGTTCGTCATACGTTCATGTTATGCCATACCAAATTTGGTATAAATCCCATTAACGATACGGCCAGGAGAGCACAAAGTCGTAGGCGGCTAGATAGATAGATACGCTCAAAGTCGCTGAAGTTCGCTAAGAAATGCTCCGCATTTAAAAATCATACAAGCCAAAGAAATTTTGAAACGTGATAAGAAGTGCATGAGTGCAGCTTCACTTGCTCTTTCAAGCTACGAAAGTGAATTTCTCGTGATCGTAAAATATCTGATATCGATGATGGGTTGTTGTTTCCTGTGACTACAATTTTTTTGTATACCAGGCCTGCAATTTTCACGGGACTTATATCACGTAATATCACCCAACATCTAGTCACGTAACTAAATCATGTAACAGCTTATCACGTAACTAAATATCACGTCACGTCACGTAACTAGTCACGCGACTAAAATACCGTAACGTCGCATAACTGACATGCTTCCACCAAAAACTTCGGAAAGAACTGGGTGGCGCGGGGCAACCTCAGCGTCTGCACTGGACTCTGACAAAGTTGTACTTTCTCTCTCATGTGACTAAAATCACATCACGGAACTGCTAGTGACGTGACATTTTCCCTCCAGAACCACGTAACACGTGCGTATAGCATGGGGAACTGACCGAAACCTGAGGAGAATATCCGAGCCAAACCATGTGCTAGTATTACTAGCAAAAACTTTGCACCTCTAAGAAAAGCTTGGTATTACTAGCAAAAACTTAGAAGAAGCTAAGTCGAACACTATAGCTCCGCTGTTGTTTCCAACCTTGCGGAACTAGTACAAGCCGCGCACATTTTTATTTATAGATGTTTTAAATGGCATCTTACTGCGATACCTTGCGGTCGATTGCGAGTGCGTGGGAAAAGCTGCTGAATCACAGGATTTTCGTTTTGTAACTGGCAGCGCCAGTACCGGGACTTCCCGAAAGCTTTAATCCACATACGTCATATAACACGGACCTATCCGATGATGCAGCGCACAGTGCTTTATGATTTTAAATGAAGAAGGCATGCTGGTCTTCATCTGTTCACGTGGGCTAATAGATACGACAACAGATGAATAAAAATCCCAGTTTCACCGCAAGGGCGATGCAATGAGTGCGAAAGTAACAAATGAAGTAAGGCTGACCGGTAACTCTTTTAGATCCAGTCTCGCGTAACTGTGCAAAACGCTGCTGTAACATAACACAGCCGCGCCAGGTAGGAAAGGGGTTTTCGCAGTCTCTTCGCCGTTGAGAGCGCAGCACATAGGAAGGTATACGAGACGTCCGCCGATGCCTGTCGAGATAGCGATCGCGACCACGTATTTATAGTCAAAGCTCAGAGTCGCTCCTCGAACGCCCCTACTACCCCCGCCTCCGCGTCTTTTCATGATCCTTCAAGACGGGCGGGGCGTTTTCGCTCTGCTTGAGCAGCGTTCGACGGCATGCTTTGCACGCAGAATGGTGGTATCTCATGCGCCCTCCGATCGACGAAGATGGGCCGGCACGCTTGATCTCTGCTTCAGCTATGTTCATCACCCCCACAGGCGCGCCTTTACGCGCGGGTAGATCATACGATACACAGGGGGATGTTGTCGACGGGGACTTTATACGGAACGTGACGGTGATGCCGACGCCGACGGCGAAAACCAATTTACAGTGTTCATATAATTGCCATCGCCATAAAACACAGTTGAGATAAAAAAAACAGCAGATCCCACGCACTGTCGCAATTGATGTTAATGCGAAGCAGCCAGCAAGAGAGTGCCATGAGCGTGGCATGGAAGTCATCTGGCACATGACATGTAATGATTTCCACATTACCACTTGTCGTTTATGCTCGTCATACAAACACGTCACTCAATACCAAATTTGGTGTATATCAATGTAGCGAAACGGCCACGAGAGTGCCATGAGCGTGGCATGCAAGTCATGTTGCACATGACATGTCAAGATTTCCATATTACCACTTGTCATTTATGCTCGTCATACAGTCACGTCACACAATACCAAATTTGGTGTATATCTAGCTAGCGGAACGGCCGTCAGCACGCCATGAGCGTGGCTTTAAATCATGTTGTACATGACATACAGGTCATGATTTTCATATTACCACCTGTAATTTATGCTGGTCATGCAGAAATGTCGCATCGTACCAATTTTTGGATATATCAAGTTAAGAAAACGGCCTCAGGAGCACTAGGGCCCATGACGTGTAAATCATACATTTCATGACAAGTTATTCATGATGTTCATGATATGACCAGTCATTTATGTTCGTCATACAGTCATGTCATGCCATACCAATTTTGGTAATATCCCATTAATGATACGGCCAGGAGAGCACAAAGTCGTAGGCGGCTAGATAGATGCGCTCAAAGTCGCCGAAGTTCGCTAGGAAATGCTTCGCATTTAAAGAACGAAATTCTACGTTTACTGGAATGCTACCTTTTTGAGCATGTCCGACGGAGCCCTAGGTATTAAAGTACGTTCAGATCCCATTAAAGAAGGACGATTTTATGTAATTTTCATTTTTCTAAATTTAGGGCGAAATCATTACACTGTTGTTGAAAAAACAACAAATAATGTGTCCTATTCGTTGCTTGACTTAATTATCCGTTGGTTTCATTAGTTGTGTCTAACAAAGAAAAGAACCGCTCGAACAATTCCCCTTCTTTGGTTGAGGTTATGAAAGACACTTGCGTTAGCCCTAAAGTAAAAAGCAACTGCAAAAACGTCTAACTTTGTCATTACTTTACTATGCCTCGCTTCTCTAAACTTCGTTCGTTTCCTTTACGTTGCTGAATTGTAGGGACCTGAGAAGATCATAACGAAATCACGAGAACGGAGAAATAAGTTTCCACCACAGTACGCGTAAGAAAGAACGAAAGAGGTTTGTTCACCATAAACCTTGCGTTCTTTTCCTTAGGATGTTTAAAATAATAAATTAAGAATTACAAATGTAGGGTGGCGATGCGGGCTTGTTGGTCTGTCATACTTCTTGGATGTGAGCGCTAGAAGACGAGGACGAAGGGAAAGTTCAGTGTGTGTTGTTGTTGTTGTTGTTCCCTTTGGTACGGCTCATACCCACTCCGGGGGATCGGCCAAGAGATCACTATATGAAGAAGTTAAGACTTTTCGATTTTATGAATTTTGATGTTGTGCTCACAACCAAAAGAACCCCATATATAATCAGAAAGTGTGCAATAATTGTTTTTCACCGATTCAGATCAGACACTATATTTCTTTTGTATATAACTTGAATTGAAAGTTAAAAATAAATAAGTAACTGAACTAACAAATGGAATAAAATATAATAAACTTTTTTTTTGTTAATTCATCACTGCAGTTATAATAGGTACAGAAGTAAGGATTTTAAATTCGCATTCGTTTCGTTTCATGAAGGTAATTGCAAACGGCATCAAAAGCGTCCTCGTGGCTGAAGCCCAGATCCGAAGCACCGAAAGAGAGTATATTATCACTTGTGCAGTTCAGTCCCAGTTTAGCAAAAGGGATAAGAAGTAGTCTTTTTCTTATTAATCTGTATCGGGGACATGACAAAAAAATAGTGCTCGATTGATTCCACTTCTAAGCAAAAGTTGCAGAGGGGTGATACCGCCAGACCAGCCCTGTATGAATATAAATTTAACGGAGGAACACGACATCTTAATCTAGTTATTAGGACTTCCAATTGTCTGTTATTACACCACTGGCTTTTCCACGGAAATTTTAAATGACTGATTTCTGTACATGACGTTATTGATTCCATGGCGTCTGCACGAAGCGAAAAGTTTCTGTATCTTGTTGCAGTTATATTAGCTACTACAGGAAGGACCGAGAGTATTGGGCCATTCAATGCCACTCGTGCTAGTGAGTCCGCCATTTCATTTAATTCTAATCCACAATGGCCAGGTACCCATAATAATTTTACGATATTCAGTTGTGGAGGGACTAGCATACAGAGCGTCTTTAAGGCGATTGATTTTGATGTGGCTGTAAGGGACGTACATACTGACAAGGAGTCAGTTATTATTATTGCGTCATGGGCGTTCAAAGGTAGCTTCCGCAGCGCTAGAATAATTGCCAAGAGTTCGGCTTCAAACACGGGGGTGTAGTCCGGTAATCTTAACGAAAAAGACCATCCAAGTAAATGGGAGTATATGCCTACGCCTGTCTTTTCGTCAATCACTGAAGCATCTGTGGCAATTATATTTTTTGTTTCCGCATGTGCGAGATAATCTTGCAATCGGCTATTTAAGACCTTGAAGGATTGGAGTTTGGGCTTAGGCGGAAAAATCTCATCGTATTCTATCTTAAGATTCTGATTTGAAACAATTGCTGCAGGCACCTCTCGAATTTTGACATTTATCCTGTCCAGTTGTTTCTGCACAAAAATTATCTGAGGCGTACGAAACCGTGGCCAGTGGGCAAGAAAAAAGGAGTCTGGGTCATTTATAAAAGCATATTCAGATCGTCTTAGCGGATAGCTATAAAACTTTAAGAATGTCTGCACCGTCAGGATACGGAAACGACAAAGCAATGTTGGCAAGCGCGCTTCCTTATACATGACGCTGTTGGATACAAACTTAGGGAGCCCTAGACATAATCGCAAGGCTTCTCGTTCCAGAATAACCAGAGGCTTAATTTTGTAAGCTGGGCCACCGGAGAACAGCATGCACCCGAATTCCAATATTGGTCGCATGTACATTTTATATATCATGATCAGTGTATTCCTATGTAATCCATATCTTCGGTGACTCAATCTGCGGAGAATGCCTAAGGCACGTTGTGCCTTAGAGGCGATACTCTCTATGTGTGGAGTCCAGTTTAGTTTTTCATTATAAATTATTCCCAAATATTTCAGTGACTCAACCTGTGGAATAGGCTCTTGTTTATAACATATCGAAATGGAGATAGGATCTGCTAACGGGAATATTAACAATGCGCATTTATTTACATTCAATGTCATGCAGATTGTCTCTAGCCATGCCTCCAACATATTCATATATATCTGCAGTTTTTGATATAAGGAATATATATCACTATCTGCCGCGAAAAATGCAATGTCGTCTGCATAAACATATACTTTGACATCCTGGTAATTCGGGATTGAGCTCATTAATATATTAAATAATACCGGTGACAAGACAGCGCCCTGGGGGACTCCGCGAGTTTGTTTGAACTTTGATGATGCGCAACCATCCTTAAAACAATAAAATTCACGTGCCCTTAAAAATTCCCTCAACCACGCAATTATATATTTTGGGAAATTGTGGCTCAGTAAGATGTCCAATAAAACTGAATGTTCCACACTGTCGTACGCTTTGGCTATGTCTAATGTCACTAGAGCAGCATGTTGCCTTCTTTTGCGAGCAAGCTGAATGCGGCTTTCTAAGTCTGCGTGTGCACACCATATTGAGCATTCCACCCTGAAACCAATTTGATTAGGATTTAGTAATAAATTTTCAGACATCCAAACTGTAATTCTCTTATGGAGCACCCTCTCTATGAGTTTTATCATATTAGAAGTAAGAGAAATGGGTCGTACGTTTTCTATGTCATAGCCGAATCCTTGTCTTTTTTGTATCGGAATTATTTTAGCTAACTTCCAATCGTACGGTATCCAGGAGTATTTTAATGAATAATTTACAGTGTTTAAAAGGTCACCTGGTGATAATTTGAATAATATTTTTATCATGCCAACTGTAATTCCATCCGGACCTGCAGTTGACGAGGGCAAATCTTGAATTACTTGAGCTAATTCTTCCAATGTAACTTTAGTAAAATCCATCATTAACGTTGGTTTTTGCAGATCGCACTTTTTAGTTGATGTAAAGCGACACTCCAGGCCTTTGGCTATGTTTTCTAAAGATTTCTTCATTTCTTCTGACGACATAATCTGACACTCTATATTAGTTGGAGACGGCAGAATTTTACGTGACCTCATAAACCTAAACAGCGCCTTTTTGTTCTTAAGTTTCGAAAGGTAATCGCAGTGTTTCTTATCATATTCTTCTTTAGCTGAAGCAACGGTGCGTTTAAAAGTTGCGGCGTAAAACTTGTAATCAGACCAATTTTGGGGGCACTGGTTATACATAAGCTTTTTCCAAGCTGCCTGACGTCGTCGGAAATCTCGTGCACAATCTGTATTCCACCACGGACTATGGGTTGCGCTTTTTGCCGATTCAACAACAAATTCTGCTTTTTTGTACGTTCTTTTTATCAACGCACCTAGTCTCATGGCTTTAGTATCTTCCCGCTCTTCTGAATGAGTGGTCAAAGCATATTCTAGATCTTTTTTTAAATTTTTTATAATTAATGAATACTCGAGTCTGAGAGCATGACGGTGTTACTGGGCAAGCAATCTCAAATATTATTGGCAAGTGATCGCTGTTGGTAGCACACTGTAAGGCAGACCATGCTAAGCTAGTGAGTGATGAACTCACAAAACTTAGATCCAAAGCTGAACGAGATCGATCACAAATATAAGTAGGCGTTCTAGAATTTAGGCAGAACAAGTTGTTATCTGCTGCCCACTCCCACAATCTTTTACCGCATCGATCGGTGCGGAAACCCCAACACGTATGATGCGAGTTAAAATCACCGACGAGAATTTTATCTTTATAACCAGATGTTACTGCAGCGTCCAAACATCGAGTATCTATTACACCTGTGGGGAAGTATGCGTTGACTAACAAAATAGGCATGCAGTCTGGCAAAGTTATTTCTAAGGCAAGTAGTTCACTTTCATGTGACATATGCTTATATGCGATTTTTGCCTTGAGACTTATTCTATTGTTAATAAAAAACACAAGACCTCCACCTTTCGATGGACGGTCTAGTCGGAAAGATCTGAATTTATTTAATCTAAAAGACTGATGCATAGAAAGCCAGGTTTCCTGTAGTGCAATTATATCTGGACTGAATTTTGATCCCAAATATTTCAAATCAGTTACTGCTCAGTGAATTGATCGGCAATTCCAGTGAAGAATTTTAAGTGACATTATGGTTTTGTTAAGATAGCCTCGGTGACAGCCTTGCCTAGAATATTATCTTTAAGAAAATCTGCTTTAGACAGGCTGTCCTTCTGGTACTTCTTAGTCTTTGAATGGACTGGAGAAGTACCCTTTTTTGGTCAAAGGGGATCTTGAGCGCTTTAGCGATCGGGGATCTGTCTCCATATCATCTGCGTCCTGCACTTCATCCGTGATAACCTCGCTTTGAGTCGGTCTGATTTCAGCGAATGCTCCTGCAGACTGTGCTCCCTGAGATGATATATCTGATCTAGTCTCCTTTATATTCCCAGAATCGCCACTAATTTGAGGTGATAGGCTGAGATTTTCTGCGGTGCCAAACATTTGGGCCATCTGGTTTGTGAGTATTTGGGCCAATGAATCGCAAAGGTTCGTAGCGATGCGTTCCATTGCCTTTTCCACAGCCTTCTCGATTGCTTCCGCAATAGGAACGGAGAGAGCTCCTTCCATTAATGGTATATTACGGGCCGTGACACCAGCGTAACCATGCGTTCGTGTTTGCAATTCAGCTAATGCTTCCCTCCGTGAACACCGTCTTCGTTCTACCGTCTCAAGAATTTGCAGTTCGCGTGCCTTTGCAGAACAATTTGAACTATCTGCAGCATGATCTGCATTACATAGACAACACTTTTCTTCGTTACTCTGACATTCGCTAGAATTGTGCCCTTCTCCGCATACTCTACACCTGACAGCTGATCTGCAACCTTTGATAGTGTGCCCATAACGCCAGCACTTTACGCATTGGAGCGGGCGAGGGGAAAGAGGTTCAACTCTGTAAATCAGAGGCCAAGCCTTAATTTCTGATGGCCGGACTGACCCTGCAAATGTCACTATGACAGATTCGGTTGGTATTTTATTCTTGTCAACCACCCGTCCACATCTATAGACTGAAATAACACCTGCTGGTGAAAACAATTCCAGTACTTCGGAAGGTGTCATGTTGGCATCGACGCCACGGACTAAACCTCGGGTGCATGCTAAGTGTGGCGGTATGAATGCGCTCACCGGTTGAGATCCGAACTTCGAGCACTTTAGAAGATCTTGTACACAGGACTGGTCTGGTGAAAAGCAGAGTACACCCCCTCTGCCGAACTGGCGCACCTCAGTTATGGACTGGAAATGGGCCGTCGCCGACCGCAAATCCGCCTGAATAGCCTTCGGGTTCTTCATTCGAATGATGCCGTCATTGGTCGGGACTAGAGCCACTGGGACGGATGAGATTCCGTTGCGCAAGAAAAGATCCACTGGCAACTCCTTCGGATCAATGGAAGCAGACCAGAGGAAAGTCCCTGGTCCAGGCGAAGAAAAGGGCATCCTGTCTGGTCTGAACTGCACAAAAACACTTATCAAACAACTATTGCACTACAAGAACCAATGAAAGAAAGATTAAACCAAACTCAAGAACTTAATCCTTGGCCAGAACCCCAGGAGCAAGGGAGCAAGACTAATCGAACACCGCTGCCGCTTGCTTGCTTGCTTGCTTGTTCCTGTCGACTTGGCTCTTACCCACTTCGGGGGATTGGCCATGAAGCCGGCGGTTAATATAAAGGGAAATATTTAATTTTGAGAAGTGATGTGAGGAAATCGATCGCCACTGGAATAACAAAGAATTTAAGAATGACCGGACTATATGGAATAATAAAATAATATGGAAATCAATGAAGTAATGAAAGGAATTTTGAAGTACGAAAAATAGATAGGGAATAATTTTAACAGGGAATTCTTTTTTGTGTCAACAAGAAATTCGCATATAGCTAAGCAGACATTCCTGTTGCTGAATCCCAGAGAAGACGCCCCAAGGGAAAGAAGATTTTGAGGATTCAGAGTAATTTTTAGGCTTCTGAATAACTTTTCGAAATGCTGTTTTCTATGGCGAGTAAAACGACTGCATTTAAGCAAAAAATGATCAATGTTTTCGGGCTCTTGGCAGTAATAGCACATAGGAGATAGGACCAGACCAGACCTGTATAAATAGAAATTCAGAGGGGGAATACGGCATCGAAACTTTGTAATAGCCACTTCCAGTTTTCGAGTGGGACACCATTTGTTATTCCAGGCAAAAGAGAGATGGCCATATTCTGGGACGGGTAATTTCATATTCTTGGCATCTTGAAGAAGAGAATACTTTCGGTATCTAGACTCTGTAATAAAAGCTGTGTCAGGCACAATCGACATTACTGGGCCACCTAGGGACCACCGCGCGAGTGTATCAGCCATCTCGTTCAAAATTATACCACGATGCCCTGGTACCCATACTAACCGCACGGTACGCAAATTTTGGGGGGATTAATGAAGTGAAATCATTCAGTAGAGAAGACTCGGAAGAAGAAAGAGAAGATAGAGATGTACATGCTGTCAGTGAATCAGTCACTATAACAACTTCCGAATCATTTACTGAAAGTTTTCTAAGGGCTAATATAATGGCTATGACCTCTGCTTCGAATATGGGAGTATAATCCGGAAGACGCAAGGAGTATGTCCATGATAAAGCCTCTGAGAAAATGCCCACTCCCGATTTCTCTTCGCACATGGATGCATCAGTGGCTATTACATTATGTATTCCCAATTGTAGTAAATGATCGTCTAATAAGCCTATTAAATATCTCGAAGGTAAAAGTTTGGCATTAGGTGGGAATATATCGTCAAATTCTATTTTTGCTTTGAACGATGATTTATCATTTGGAACGATGTCGCGTATGTTAACATTTAATGATTGCAGTTGGTCTTGCACAAACAAAACTTGTGGTTTATATATGCGAGACCAAGGTTCATTAAAAAATGTTGGCGATTCAGATATAAATACAAACTGCAAGCGTCTTTGAGATGATGCGTAAATTTTTAAGAATGTTTTGATGGTAAGAATGCGGAATCTGCAACCTAAAGTGGGTATTCGGGCTTCTTGATATAAAACATTGTTTGCCGTGAATTTTGGTACCCCTAGACAAGTTCGCAGGGCCTCTCGCTCTAAAAGAACCAAGGGATTAATCTTGTAAACTGGACCCCCTGAGTATAAAATGCAACCAAATTCTAAAATCGGCCGAACGTACATACGATAAATCATAAGTAGATTATCTCTGCGTAGCCCATAGGGGTGTTGACCTAGTTTACGTAACATCCCAACAGCGCGTGTCGCCTTACTTTTCACATGCTCAATGTGTTTGCGCCAACTGAGTTTATCATCATAAATTACACCTAAATATTTAACATTGTCATTTTGGGGAATTATTTCTTGACGATACTGAAGAGAAATGCTAACTGAAGTATTCAAAGGGAAAACAATCACAGAACTTTTGCTAACATTCAAAGTCATTCGAATATGATCAAACCAGATTTCTAAAGTACCTAAATACGCTTGTAGTACCGCATACAACGAGTGAATATTAGATGCCGAAGCGAAGAATGCTATATCGTCTGCATATACATACACTTTAACGTTACTGTGCAATGGGATTGTGCTTAAGAGAACATTAAATAAAACAGGGGAAAGAACGGAACCTTGAGGGACCCCTCTGGACTGATCATATTTCGAAGATGATAGTCCACGTTGGGAACAGTAAAATTTCCTATCCTTTAGAAACTCATATACCCAATTAATAATATATTGCGGGAAGTTCAGGTTTTTTAAGGCATTGAGGAGGATGACATGTTCGACACTGTCATATGCCTTAGCCAAATCAAGAGTTACTAATGCTCCGTATTGCCTCTTGTGACGAGCAAGCTTAATCCGTCCCTCTAAATCTACATGGGCATGCCATATGGAATATCCAGGTCTAAATCCTATCTGACATGGGCTAAGTATTGACTTATCTGCAATAAATTTAATGATTCGAATGTATAACACTTGTTCAATCAATTTAATGACATGACCCGCTTGCTCGCTTTCTTCGCGGCGCAATACACACGCTTCGTCTTCTGTCCTTCTTCCCTTCGTCCTCGTCTTCTAGCGCCCACATCCAAGAAGTACAAATGTAGGTTTCAACGCTCTGATACGCGTGAAGTGTTTAAACATGCACTAAAAAAGTCACAAAATGAAGCGAAAAAGAAAGGACAGCTCAAGATTACAGTGAGAAACTGCAACCGAAACTAAAACTTTTTTGGATGGATGGATGGATGCTATGAGCGTCCCCTTTATAACGGGGCGGTGACATGTCTGTCACCAGGCTCGAAAAAAAGCTTTATTTTTGTGTTGGCCTAATGCCTTATCTACAATGATTAAATCTATGTTATTATAGCAAAGAAAAATATAAATTCGCGGTCCATCTCTCTGCCTCTTAAGGCAGAATGACCTTATTTTTCCCATTCTTCATTTTTGTCCTTTATCTCTACTTTTCTGCCACCAATACTCTAACCGTCTCTTACTTATTTCTTTCGCGGACGTGTTGAGCTTTCCATTGTTGTCCCTAAAACCCAAGGTTTCATGTAGACTCGTGCCCACACGTATATCTGGGTGGATATCGCCACATTCAATCAGTACATGTTCCATCGTTTCCTTAGTTCCCCCCACAGCATGTACATTCTTCTTCTTCGTTACAGAATCTCGCTTTATAGCTACGCGTTCTAAGGCAACCCGACCTTGCCTCAAACAGTAAAGCGCTTCCCCTTGAATTATCATAAAACCTCTCCCTCCTTATTTCGTTTTTTCCCTTTCGGTAGTCACTGAGAGCCGGCTTCTTTTCCATCGCTGTCATCCAATAAGTCCTCTCCGCCTCTCTGACTTTTCGCTTAATGCGAAAGTATTGTTTTGTTTCGGCGGCGACATCTTGTGGGATACTGTGGAACTAAGTCACGGGCTGAAAAAAAAAAAAAAAGAAAACTGGAACTCCACCGGCTGCAGGAATCGAACCGATGACAGCGCGGTGATGCCGCGCGCCGGACGAGCGATTAGCTCACTCGGCCACGGATGACGCCTTGTCGCCGGTGATAAGCAACGGTTTATCAATATACCATAAGCATTTGAAGGACCACGTTTCAAAAAACGTCTTAGGGAACAATGTTGCGCCCATTGTAGCACGTTAAGAATGACTTCAATCGAAAGCTGAGTGTCAGGACCGCATGTGATTTACTGACCTTTAATACAACTTGCTTAGTTTTATCACAGTCAGTCTTGTCTCGAAAAACAGGCCACATTTTTCGCCGTTTCCATAGACTCTCATTCTCTGATCTTTGACTCCTCCGGGAACAAAATTTGAGCTTACTACAACATGATCGCTGCATTCTTCTCTTGCGTTTCGGTTCCCAGAAGCGCTCTGTGGCCCGCGTTTTTCACCATTCACCCTCTACGCTTAATTATTCGTGAAAAACTCGCTCGTTCCATTGAAAACGCGCTAGATTCGCGCCGCGGCCACCAGAGGCGCTGGTTGTTATGTCTCCAGAAAAGCTGCATATGACCATTCAGTGGGACCGAAAGCTTTTGTCTTTGGACCCAATCAACGGAACTCTATCATCATCATTGCTGAGGTTGCATTGAGGCATCATTATTACAAAAAAATTTATTCACTTCTGCCGCCCTTCGGCTTTGTGTTCGCGGCCGCCGTTAACCGTGACATACATATTTCCCGAAAGTACGACAGGACATTGTGACCACGACACTTCATCCTGAAACACGCGTAACAAGTGTTGTCTGCTTCTAAGCTGTTCCTTTTTTATCTATCATATCATTTCAAATGGATTTTATAACATACTCCCTAAATATGAGAAAAAGCCGGGTTTTCGGGCGCCGAAAAATGTAGTTTCACATAAAATACCAACACGCTCATCAAAGTATTCACCGACTTTAGCTCTGAGCCACGAGCGCTTTGTTATTGCCTTTTTTGACACCTGTACGCACGAAGCGACTCACTTTTTGTTTCTAATACGAATGCCACAGAAGATCCGAAAGTGCGCTCATTCCTATGCTGAATGCTGGAAAGAGTAATCTTGTCCAGCACACACAATAGTAACACCAAAGCTGCCGCCTTCTCTGAGCTTATTTGCGTTTGAACATCGAGCTATTTTCTTCCACAGACGAGCATCTAAAGAAGTAAACGAAAAACTTATTCCTCAGAATATTATTGCGGGCGTCTTAAAGCTATACATCCCATCCCTAACTCAACGTAGTAACCCTAAAAATCTAAATAAGACTTTGAAGTTGTGATTAAGAACCTTGCACCTTTAACTCATCGTGGTCACATTAAGGTGCACCACAAACTGCAACAATGCACGCCATCCTGGGTTTCGTGATTTTGCCCTTGGTGGCGCCACAGCTGCGTGATAACAAGGGTGGTCGTTGTATTTTTTTTATTTCAGTGTACTTGGCGAAAGTTTTGTTTGCTGAGATATTGCTTAATTTTTTTTTTTGCATCTGACCTCACATTTATGTTTATGTAAAAATTATGAAATGAACCTGACGCCGAGGTTTTGAAAGCATCTACCAGTGCTTACCCACTGCGACCTATGGAGCCTGAAGCTGGAGAGACTGTCATTTTCTTATATTCTCTATTGTGCTTGTTCTATGCTTCTTTCTCTATACTGCTTTATATTGGTTCTACTTCTTTGATTGAGAGAACGATTCTTGAGTAAACTGTTACCTAGATTTGTAGTTACGGATGTGTGTACATGACCTTCACTAATGGTGTCAGTATCACATCTAATGAAGCTGAGACTGGGTGGCCATGGTCGGTAGTGCTTACGGTAACTGGATGGAAATAAAAACGCAAACAACCACCAAGCTTTAATTACGACTTGTAAAACTGTCCCAACAAGTAGAGAAATCAGCGGAGTGTACGCATAAGACAGGATAGTACAGATTAGGCACGCGATTAATGTTCACTAGTGGAGTGGAATCGTCAGTTCTTTTACGTATAGAAGTCGATATGCTACCGGAAGGTCTCAACCAAATGTTCATTTCGCTTTGTCTTACTTTATGCTACGCAGCACATCCCGCTCGGTGCAGCCCGCAGGGCTTGGGTCCTCGACTTCTGGAACCCCTTGTATCGGAGCTCCGCTTCTCCAACACGACGGGGGCATCGCTGAACTGCGCGGTCACGGGTCAGCCTACGCCGAGGGTGACATGGTTGCGCGAGGGTGTCGATGTGGAGCCGCTTCAAGGACTCTTACTCCTGCTTCGCAACGGCACGCTTTGGTTCCCACCCTTCGCAGCGTCACAGTTTCGCCAAGAAGTGCACAGCGCCACATACCGGTGCAGAGCTGAAAACATTTTCGGTGCCATCCTAAGCACGGAAGTGCGCGTGCGAGCAGGTTTGTGTATAAGTTTGGTTCGACTGTTATGTCACACATTATATGCTTGTTATGTTCCCTATTATAGGCTTACCTGCCCTGAAACCGACGCGAGTACACAGAACCACAAGAAGGGCTCAGGTATCTCAACGTCGCGTGCTCAATGACAATGTTGCGTCAGGGCGAGACAGTGAAGGGGCACTAAAGTGAAAGAAAAAATCGGTTTAGATTAACAAATTTTACACTCAATGCCTTAATGACGTTAATTTCACCGTCATAGGTTTATTGATAGAGGAGAAAATTAAGGTCAAAATTTTATACGTGTATTTCCCGCCAAAATCTCCGCCCTTGAGGTCACGGATTTACTTTTTCGTAGTGAGGCCCATATTGGCGGACCGAAATGTTCTAAATCTTCGTACTTTTAGTCTGTGACCCCTGCAGAGGACAATTTACTTAATTTTTTACCTATTAGAAATAACGTCAGCCCATGTAGACGGCATCAATATCTGTGGTGTCACGGCGACTGGTACGTAACTTCGAGGTGGCGTTGGCGCCCACGCTTTCTTTTAGGCGCGGAGCACTTTAGGGGCCTGTCTTGTCGTCCATCCATACATCTCACGAGGTGCACGGGATCACGAGCTATGACTAAAATAATATTCTCACGGGTATGGAAATGCCACTCCAGCACAGAGCGCCGACACATAATTAACCGCAATTGCCAAGAAGTAATTGCAATAATTAACTTTATATTGCTAAAAACACCTCGTATGCGCCTGACTCCCGTGATTCTCAAGGATGGCGCGACCGCTTCCTCAAAAGCACTAATACTCTTGCTACTGGCACTTCTCCCGCTTCTCCTGCGCAATCGTCGTTAAATCTTCGCAGGGGAAACAACCAGCTGCTGATGACACGTCCGTAACAAGCAGGATGGCGATAAAACGCAGCAAAAACTAGCGCTCATGTCGCATACCGATTTTGCGAAGCCAGGTTCTACTCGTGCCGGGGGAACCTTACATGCCTACCTTACACATTAACGTCATCGACGGCTTGTTAAACGGAGCAGTGAGAACTCTATGAACGGGAATCACTAAGTCACCGTGCTATGCACTTGCTCAGGTTTCACAGTTGTGAAACTGCATTTAGCTTTTCTTCCGTTGTCGTTGTTGTTGTTGTTCGTTTTCTCGATTACCAGTCGTCTTCTAGAAGCAAGCAATGTGTTCTTGCTAACGTGAGCGAGTAATTTACTATTGCGAGAAAAATAGTTTTCCTAAAGTCTCCTTCTAAAGACACCGTATTGGCGTATTGGCTTTCATTGCTGATTTCCTCTTTTTATTCACTGGAATGTATTCAGGCTAGAGGATGCTATATTAATATACTAAATATCAATAAACTAAATATCAATAAACCATTGGCACAAGGGCTCTAGTTGGTCTCAGTTGAATCATACGTAACCAGCTAAAGCGTTCAAATGGTTGATTCTGGAAGTGTATCGTGTGGTACGCCAAAGCGCCTTAAAGATGCCCCTTAAGATTCACCAGGCTGAAAGAATCTACCTGTACAAGCGTCCTGACCCCTGAAATCTTGGCATAGGCGGCGGCTACATGCCTGTTCTTCAATTTCAACAAGCGATGTGTTCGAACATTAAGTGGGCTGTGTCTAGAATTTTAACGCAAAATGGTTTTATGCCGGATTCGACCAAGATTTTCATGACGCATTTCCGTAACGGAAATACGACAGCAAAATGCACGCGACCAGATAGCAAAGGAAAGAACGAGAAGAAAATGTTCCATTGATGAGAGTCCAACCAGCGACCTTTTGGTCCACGACAATAGCTGGTGGGTGTTCAACCGGCTGCGCTATACGACCGAACTGATGAAGGAGGCTACAGGAACGCGCCTTTTATCTTTAACCCCTTCCTCTCACAAAGCTCTTGGTTCGCGGAGTGTTGTCACCATCTGCAAATGGTAGAGTGAAGTAATGCGTGGCCTCCGCGATCAGCTCCGGCAAAGCGCCGTTGCTACGGCTGTCCCATTCGGCACGTCTCCAAAAGGAGAAGTGGGATTTAGTCAAAGCCTTAACATACCGCGAGGTGGTGACTTTAGCCCAAGCCTCGCTGATAGAATTCATCCATAATAAAAAAATATCTCTCCGACGCCCGCTGACTGTCAAACCAAGTTCTCCACTCGTCCTGTGTAAAATCACGGACAGGCTAGAGGGGAGACATGACGCGCGTCACGTTTCCCTTCGCGTTTCCAGACTTACCGTGGTGTCATCTTACGGTTAACGCTAACATTCCGCGGGTTCACGATCATGCCCAAGCTTAGCGTCCAAACAGCGACGCTCTTCTGGCTGTAACACAGCTTTCTCTGAGTTATTAATTAATTAATTAATTTATTTATTTATTTATTTATTTACAAATACTGCTGTATCGATAGACGAGACATAGCCGGAGTGGGTACATGAGTTAGTTAATTAAACAATCATACAATGCATATTAAAGGAATCACAATATGTCGTGCGGCAATTCTTCCACAAAATTTTCATGTGGTTTTTCCCGCAACGAACCATTTAGGCTATTCCGAATGTCGACAGCGTTTGGAAAAAAATAATGATGAAATAACTGAAAGAAATCGGGGCTTGAATGCAACTGTGGCCGTGTACAATCTTATGCAGCAAAGTGATACGCTCAAGCGCGCGACGACGAGCCAGGGGTTCTAACGATAAAGCGCATGCGTGAGATCGATGAGAAAGATTGCAATTATGTCGGCGGAAAATGAACCGTATTGCTTTCTTCTCTATGGCCTCAAGCTTATTTATAGCAAGTGCAGTGTAGGGTGATCATACCGAGCCGAGGCGTACTCTAGTAACGGCCTGACGAGGGATCGATAAGCAGTTAATTTACAGTCCTTGGTAGAGTGCTTGAGAGTTCGTTTGAGGTATCCTAATTTCGTAAGTGCCCTAGCGCAAATGGCTTCAATGTGAAGGTGCCACTTTAGATTTTGAGTAAAGGTAATTCCAAGATATTTGAAGGTATTCCCAGAATTGAGGTAGCGCCCATTGTAACTATAACTGAAACCTAGCTGCTGCTGTTTTTATTAGTAAATGTTATTCGTACAGTCTTTTGGTAATTCATACTGATTTGCCACGCGGTGTTCCAACCACAAAAGGCCTCCCCGTGGGAATGGAACGGCCTGAGCAACACTAGCCGCGGCGTATTACCGGAGCCAATCGCGGAGGCCACGAGTAATGCATTAGGACCATAACGAGTGACGACGGCGAGCTTATAGGTAGTCTCAGCGCGGCGGATGCTTTTGCTCTAATACTGTAAAGAACTTTGCGTTCAGTGTAATGCGGCGTGCGTGCTGATTCGATTCAGTTAAGACGCAGTTACGTGACTGGCATTGCGCGTCAGCAGATGACGCCTCCTAGCTAGCGTAGGGGCGCGTCCACATGCACCAGTTGGGTTTCTCTGCTGCCTACGGCTTCGAATGCACAGGCACCGACTAATAAAAAAATGCCCCCCACCTCCCCGAAGGGAATCGTGAGGAAATGCGAATGCATTTCGCGCGCGCTTCACTCCATTTATATATGGTGGTTGTGGTTCGAAGAAGGAAAAGGCGTCTAATTTCTTCAGCCCGGTCGGGAGCACGGCGCAGCGCCTGTTTTTTTTTTTTTCTTTTTTTTTTATCGCGGGAGCTCCGCCGACGTCCCGCGATGCGAGCGCCCTCACGTACCAGAGCGCGCTCCTTCTCTCCACTTCTGCCATCGCCTTGAGATGCGCCCAGCCAGCGAACGGTCGAGAGTGAGGCGTGAGCGGACGGGAAAGTGGGGCGCAGGGAGGAGAGAGAGCGAACGGCGAGAGAAGAAGCGGCGAAGCACTGCACCTACCCTCTCCTACACTCTATGGGAGGGGGAGTGAGAGCAGAGAGATAACACCTGCCGGCGCGCGGACACCTCCTCAACCTATCCTCCTCCTCCGCGGACAACGCCGGACAACGCCGGACAACGCCGCCTGACATAGCCCGGCTAAGAAATGCATTCGCATTTAAAACGATTGCGATAAGCGCAGCAGAAAGGCAACGACATCGACGGGTGAATGTCATGCAAGTGGGTGCTTTGGTGCAGCAAGAGACATGCCAGTGGGAAGCGGTACACCTTCGCTCTGTGGTAGCATATGCATGAATACAGGCGTAGGTTACCCCATCACGGGGAGCGCGCACGCTGCCTTTTCTCTTCTCAAATGACAATGGTTTGAAACAGTGCATGTCGAGCACCAGTGTTTATGATCTGCATGTTGACGCCATCGTTGCACGGGATTCACCATGTGTCCATGTGTATGTTAACTAATATATTTTCACAAAATTTAATCATGAATATAGTCAAGTAGAAGATACTTTTCTACTTCACTATGGTCATTATCATTGACGTTTGTCGTACGGATGGAGATGTGCCACTAGGCTCCAGCGTGGGTGCGTCCACATCAAGCGGTGCAATATCTGCCAGACATCGATGGACATTGTGCAAGCTCTCGTATATCAATGTACAATAGGCATTCGACTACTTCGGTGATGACACGTTTCACTTTCGTGTTATACCGAATTTTATGGCACAGGGGTGTTGATTTAAGCATGGTAACGACCAACAATGCCACGCAACAACGACTAAAAGTTTGATTACCGCTTTCGAATGGCAATTATAGCGCTTAACTTATGCACTGGATATTAAATAAACCGCGCCATGTGTTCAGTATCGCAAGCATGAACATTTACGCTTGTCTGCCTTTTCAGCAACTGGAGATACTTCGCATATTTCTGTGAAAGTGGTGCAGTGGCCGCTGCTCTTTTTACGGCATTAACGCCTCCGAAGAATCATTTAACCCTATCAACGCCGGAAAGGTCGGAAGTATTGGTTTGCAATGCCTGGTTAATGTCGATGCGCCCGATTTAGTCTTTCTCAGACCGTAGTTATGATATCTCAGACCGCAGTGACCATTTCGCAAAATGTGAAAAAAAGAAAACTGGTTCAACTGTTCCCACGTTCTCTTCATTCTTCTTTTTCCCTCGTTTTTGTCTCATTTGCAGTTGTGGAGCAATACTACGAAGTGCTAGTGTACGACGAGTTCACCATCGCCGGGAACACAGCCGTTCTTCGGTGTCACGTGCCGTCCTTCGTGCGTGATGACGTAATCGTCGTCTCGTGGGAACAGAAGATTGCCGACAAGACTGAAGTCATTGTCAATGGTCAGCACACTTCACTTTCTGTTTATATTTCTTCTTACGCAAGCACCGCCGTATGAACCAGCAGTTCACACGTTTTTTTTTGCAATTTTTCCTGCTGGTCCATGTGTACAGTCATAGGCAATTAGAATACAAACAGCCTATTGCCATTTAAGGCGTTTTCTTTTGCTTTTGTTCACGCCAGTACGCATAACGTTAACGTGACTAACCATGATGGACAATGGTCATCGGACCATGACAGTACATGTGCATGTGCACGTCTGCGTAGTGTTCGGTGCTGCTTACAACTTGTCCTACTGGGGACTATCTTATGAAATATTGCCCTAGATTTAACGCACCTTCCTTGAATGCACACACAACGACGATCCTAAGGCATCTAAGGTTTTCCCCTTAAAAATGATTCACAATGTCGACTACCATAAATGACTAAAGTTGTCTCATAGATCTTCCTTAGTAAGACTACAACCGACAGTTTAAAAAGTTACGTTCACGTTGAAAGAGAAAGTGGACATACGACACCAAAGGTGAGCATAAGAGACCGGCAGTCACTAAACCATACAGTGTCATACAGGAAGTGTCATACAGGAAGTTAGGAGTGATGAAGCTGCATTTGCTGCATTTCAGGTGTCGCCTGCTTGATTAAACAACAGCAACTGGTTGCAGCAGCTACAGTAAGCATAACCTGCATAGGTTCACAAGGAAAGCTTCACTTTACTCGCCACGGTGGTCTAGTGGTTTGGTGCTGGGCTGTTGACCCGAAAGTCGCACTATCGAATCCCGGCCGTGGCTGCCGCATTTTCTATGAAGGCGAAGATGCTTTAGTCCCGTGTATTTAGATTTCGGTGGACGTTAAAGACACCCAGGTGGTCGACAGTTCAGGAGCCTTCAACAACGGCGTATACCTCATTATCATGCGGTTATCGTGGGACGTTAAACCTCAGCAATTATCAAAACTTCGCTTTGATACTAATGCATCTAATGTTGCACCAGGTATACAAATTATTCTCCCTGGCAACGCATTGTGTACCGCAGGTCTCTGAATTGATAGAGGGATGAACAACTGACCTTTAATCTGCAGCATTGAATAAATATTGCTGAGCGATGCAGCAACAGACTTCAACTTTAGTCGAGAGTGAACGTGTAAATCCAGTACTCTGCGTGATGCTGTATTAAAAAGTTTTGTAAAGCACAAAGTCATGGCATCTATTTCAGCTAGAAGATTGCGCGGGCAAGGGTACAGCAATATTGAACACAGATTTTTACATGCTTTCCCCTGTCTGCGTGAGCCATGGCCTATATAAGTGAGCCTATGCGTTAAAAAGAAAGCAGGAACACGATGCTTCTGTTCGGAATAATAGCCATAACGCTTATATAGGCCAACAAAACAATTAAATTGCATTGCGCACTATTGGACGTACTATTTCATTCCAAATTTTGGGCGTAGCCTCGGCCACCAAGGCCAGTGATTATAATAGGTTTCAATTTTTTTGTGATTCCTACTACGGAGGAAACGAACGCGCTTTTCGGTCGATGCACCTGCCCCGCACGTGTTCATACGCCTCATTGGTAGGCACAGACACTTAGTGTCTTCCAGCCAATCTACCTATGTCTATTAGTGGGCAGTGGTCTCCGATGGGTGCGGGTTGTTTCGCTCGTTTAGTTGGAAATAAGAATAACATAACTGTCTCCATTTCTTTCTTTGCGAACCGGAGCCAGCCAAGGTTATAACACTTTTATTCTGTTTCAAGCCCTCGTTCAGTAATATTCGACGCCATTTACGTACACAGCGCAAAATTTAAGGAAGTAGGGTAAGGTGGGGCAAAATGAGACAAAAATTTGAAAATAGTGAATATTTATTTTTATTTCACTCTTTACCCTTAAACGACAATGCAGAAACTTTCCTTTGGGTACAAGGTATGCGCTACATAAATATGACCATGTTGCCACTGTTAAAAAGTTTACTTTAAAAAGAAATAAAAAATGCACCAGGTGTCTCATTCTGCCCCAACCTGCGGGGCAAAACGAGACAGTGTGGAAAAAAAATTTAACCCTTCAGTTTTTGCAGTAGAAGCACTTGAAATTAAACTCCGTGGGCCCTCACGCAACCTTCATGACCCCAGTCCTTGCACTCCACGCATTGAACCCAGACAGAAACCGGTGCGGTTTTGCTCCAAAACTCCTTGCAGATCAAACACCACCAGTCTTTCTTTGTGCTATCGTTGTATCTTGTTGAAAGCTTGCACTTCATTGGATTATTCAACGATTGGACGCTAGATATAATATGACGCATCTTCTTCGGCTCCTTTTGCCATTTTGGTGCAGAACTGCACGGGCGTTTCGTGGCTTTCAGCTTCGTCAGCCGGGCTTCGTGAGGCGATGAATTTAAAACTGTGCTAGATTCGAATTTTCTAGCGCAAATTAGGTATTGAAGGAAAACTCGATGGCGAGACGTGTTTGTGAACGGCTTGACTTGGAGATTCTTCCAAATTTGCGTTCGCCTCTTACGAGCATCCTTGGGAACGCGGAAAAATCTCGATGCAGCACGAATGGAGTGGGCGTCCTGAACAGCAGTCAGTGTTTTTCAGGTCGTTTTCCTCCCAGGAAGCTTTATATGATATTCTCTTGTGCGTCCGAACCTTCCTAAACGACAAAATATAATATATGATGAGTTTAAGTAAATGGTTCACTTAATGAGACACTCTCTAATGCAATTCAATGCCTTTTTGTCGCGTTTGGCCCCCCTCACATGCCCAAATTCAAAAAAATTTCCGCTTTGGCCACGCGCACCAAGTGAACTGAAATTTTGGTGGTATGTAGCTAGTAGTATATAGTAACAATATAAATACTTACGTTGTTGTACTGACCCCAGAGTAGCTTGATGCACGGATCCGAAAATTTGGCCGAGAAGAATGTCGCCCCTTTTTGACGGGTCACGAACACACTGACACCAGCCGCGTAATTTTTCCCACGCGAACGCTGTGAGCAATCATCAACTTTTACACATAAAAAGGTGGACAACTACCAGCACCTCTCGCTGAAATATAGAAACACAGAAAAGTGCTTTCTGTATTAGCTATAGAGGTCGGCAAACTCAAAATGTCGCGTTTTGCCCCGTGTCTCATTTTTCCCCACCTTACCCTACACTCTAAAAAATATCGTGTATTTGTGGAGATTTTCCGCCAGACAACTATAGTAGTTGTCTACATCGCGTGCTTTCCTTGCGTTATCACAGCGGTTCTGGAACTTCCCCAATATGAACGAAGTGCGCGCTATCAGCGTGACACAGCATCCTTGATAGGAAAGTGGCGAGATCCGTGTTTCCCGTAAAGTAAACACGAGCAAGCCAGATGACGATTATAGTTGTGTGGTAGGAATATTCCCCGAATACTCGATTTTTTTTCTCATAGTGTAGCTCAGGCCGTCCCAACGTCTATGGGCCTGAAGCAACACATAATGTCCACTAGGTCACAATCGATCGGGTGTGTCGCGCATTGATCTTGTGACATCAAGCGTAAGCGTATGCATCTGTAATGTTGCGTCGCCTCCTTACAATGAAATGGGTGCAACCACGCCATTTCCGTGAGACTTCTTAGCCGCATGATCGACACGCTCATTACCGATAATGCCGCAGCGGCGAGTTAGCCATTGAAAAGTTATATCATGCCCAATCTCTATGAGTTGATGGTACCGTTGTCTTATTTTCAGCCCTAATTGTTCTTGCGGTTCACGACGCAGACCTTGCAGCGCTCACTTCGGATCGGTTAATATGCTCCATATTAGTGGTGTTTCTAGTTCAATCCTGCCGAGTGGCGCCAGATCCCCAGCTGTTCATGTTGAACTGGAGATTTCGGCTTTTGCTGGGAAAATCACTGCTCCTGCAGATCCTCCAGCACAAATCGAGCCATTTGTATACAGTTTAACATCATCTTTGTATTCCTCGTGCAGCATGAGCAGAGATAGCTGCTTTAAAGCTAGCGACAAGAGCTCCGTCTTTGTCAGACGAAATTTAGGCCGAACGAAACACCGAGGCGGCGTCAGCATTCTTTCAAAATGCGCGTAGTTTGTTCGAAGGCACCCTCGGTAACCTGAAGTCTTCTTACAAAAGGATGTTTAGGGCCGTTCTTCTGGAAGCGAGGAGATGTGGTGGACAGAGGCGCGAGTAAGGTGACAAATATCCGCACCAATCGCCTTTAGAGTCACGTGGATTATGGCCAGAAAATCCTTGGCTATTGTGACGGTCTCCGCGGTTTATGTGAAGCGTAGTTCTAAGTGCCTGGCCCTGGGCGTTTTAGGCTGTGCGTTTAATACTTCTGCAAGTGTTCGCCAATACCAGTAAGTACCATAGACACCCCAGAAACAGCGTACTGTATAATTCGCATATATGAATTTATCCTACGTTTTCCCTCACAGAAATTTGAAGAGTTGTGCGATGGTCATCAGGCGCTTGTTTGAAGCGGGCACATGAGGACTAGAGCAGAGATCACACCTGATGATGACCGCCAAGGGCCCCTGCAGTCTGGTACAGCAGACATTTTGTCCACTAATGCAGATGGATACAACGTCCCTGCTTTCCGCATGAATGCGATAAGCGCAGATTTCCCCCGGAAAGATCTCGAGGCCATGTTCTCAAAAGTTACGCCGATGCTGAATTCGCGGCTTTCGGTAGCCTCGCGTCTACCTGAAAATTGTTACACCTGACGTGAACACACGAACACCATGTGCATAGAAAGCCGCCAGACCCCACGCACTGTGGGAATCGATGTAATGCGATGCAGCTAGGAAGGAGCAAATCATGCTTTACATAACTTGCATATCATGTTTCACGTGTTAGGACCTGTCATTTATGTTCGTCATACAGTCACGTCGCGCAATGCCAATTTTGGTGTATATCAAGCTAGCGAACTGGACGCAGGCGCACCATGAGAGCGGCATGTAAATGGCGTTGTAGATGACATGCATGCCAAGATTTTCATGTTACCACCTGCCACTTATGTTCGTTATACAGTCAGGTCACTCAATACCAAATTTGGTGTATATCAAGCTAACGAAACGGACGCGAGCGCGCCATGAGCGTGGAATGCAAGTCATGTCGCTCATGACATATCATGATTTCCATATTGCCACTTGTCATTTATGTTCTCATACAGTCATGTCCCTCAATACCAAATTTGGTGCATCTCAAGCTAACGAAACGGCCGCGAGCATGCCATAAGCGTGGCATGCAAGTCATGTCGCACATGACTAGTCACGATTTCCATATTACCACTTGTCATTTATGTTCGTCATGCAGTCACGTCACTCAACACCAAGTTTGGTGTATATCAAGCTAACGAAACGGCTGCGAGCGCGCCATGAGCGTGGCATGCAAGTCATGTCGCACATGACAAGTCATGATTTCCATATTACCACTGGTCATTTATGTTCGTCATACAGTCATGTCACTCAATAACAATTTTGGTGTATATCAAGCTAACGAAACGGCCGCGAGCGCGTCATGAGCGTGTCATGCAAGTCATGTTGCACATGACAAGTCATGATTTCCATATTACCACTTGTCATTTATGTTCGTCATACAGTCACTTCACTCAGTACCAAGTTTGGTGTATATCAAGCTAACGAAACGACTGCGAGCGCGCCATGAGCGTGGCATATGTAAATCATGTTGTTCATGACATGCACGTCATTATTTGCATATTACCACCTGTCATTTATGTTCGCCATACAGTCATGTTATGCCATACCAGATTTGGTATAAATCCCATTAACGATACGGCCAGGAGAGCACAAAGTCGTAGGCGGCTAGATAGATAGATAGCTAGATAGATACGCTCAAAGTCGCCGAAGTTCGCTAAGATTAAATGCTTCGCATTTAATAAATATCTAAACGGAATCTGGTATGCGTTCCACGAGACCGATCAGAACAATGCTGAATGAAATGGGGCTCAAGACACCATCATCAACAACACCACGGTGTGGGTAGCGCTCGGAAGTCGGCCCATCATCAGTTTGCACAAATATTGGTCTCATATGAAGGTAGCAACAGATCCAGCGGTACACCCGCCTACCAAGACCAACCGACTCGAGGGCGTCAGGTATGGCTTCATGAGAAGAAGAAATGTCCTAGGCTCCTTCGACACCCAAGAATATTGCGACGGATAACTGTCTGCTAATCTGCTGGTGTTCTACGTAACTGAATAACATTACCAATGGAGCAACAAAGGCATCAAACATCGGATAACATCTGCATATACTTTATAGTGTCCCAGGAACCACTCTCGTTTGCAAGAATCATTCGCTCCATCAGCTTCCTTATGCAACTGGGCAGCGCTATTGGGCGGTACGACGTCAACTTTACAGAAAATTTCCCGGTTTGGGAAGTAGAACCAAATGGTTTGTCTTTCATTCTTTGGGAGTTGCTCCAAATCAGCAGGATTCATTGAACACATCCAACAAAGCACTTCGTACCTGATCACCGAGGATGCATAATAGATGGTATTATACAACACCCGGCCCCGGCGACGACGACCGATTGCATAAGGCAAGGGCCGCATCCATCTCTTCTCTGGGAAAAGGCAGGCAAATGCGTGAGTCAAGTGAGCGGGTGTGGCGTGTTATCATCAGCTAGGGCTGCTGTGCAGGTTCACTGGCACACCATCTTCCTACAGAAATCTTCCGCTACCTCGATTTCCCTTCTCCGATCCGCGGCAAGGCACGTCGGCATTTATACATGCGGCATCAAACATTCGAGCGTTATCCCTGGTGGCTAGGTTTGTTCGCGAATAAACTCAGCTGTTCGCGTTTCCGCGCTCAAGCCTAACAAAGGATCCTAAATATAATCTGGATTGTTCCCAGACATTCTGGCGCGGTTTGCGGAAGGCAGCATCTACACGTGCAATGGGCTGGTAACATAAAACATGGAAAGTGTGTGTGTGATACTACCGTCAAACTGTGGCATAGCTTCTCTCGCATATCAATTTACAATCAACGTTCAACTAATTCTGTAAGCACACCTTTCACTTTCGTGTTATGTCTATTCCTATGACGCGGGATGAACCATGTCTTTTTTTTTCTTTTTTTTTATTGAAACGGTCCGAGTCCGGCAAAGATATAGGTTGCCATCATGAGGCGACATAGGCTCAATGACGTAGGTAAGCTCTCGACAAATATGCACATGGACCTTGCTACTTTCGTGTAGGCTTCAGACGTGATTGATTCGAAACCAGATAGCCTCAATAGTCTTGATAATTTTGGTTCACAGATTACGATAATTGGGAAACAATCGGAAGATACCTACTGACGGAAATCAAGGTCTGAGATCTAAGTCCGCTGGCGTTGTAGGATAACTGATACTTCTCCATGATAAGGTAAATTTGGTTATCAAACAACACCAACGACGCTTTCGCCGGTAGTACAAGATACCCGTGAGTAGCGTGGCCACCAGTCACTATGTCTGAACTCATACTACGATTGATTGCATCTGAATATTTTTGCCCAAAGCGTCAACCCAACAAACAGATAAAGATCGGTAAGCGTAACATACGTTCTATAACGACCTGTGTGACAACATGCAAATAAACATGACGAATTATGCTACGTTTTCATTCAATCTTATGCTGCAAATCTTTCATACCTTTATGTCAATGCAGAACTATGAAAAAGAAATTTGCGAACTGAAAGGCGATGATTCCAGAAGTGAACAACTGTTTCCTCCTCTTTTTCTAGGTGGTCAGATGAGCGTGTTTCCTAGCGGAGAGTTGCAAGTGCGCCAAGTTCAAGAGACCGACGGCACCACCGAGTTTCGCTGCCGCACGTGGCACCGACTAACCGGAGAGACCAAACTCAGTTCGTACGGCAGGCTCGTCGTGACAGGTAAGAGTGGTCATCCGTGTATCAGTTCCGAAAGAAAGTTACTCTATATTTCCCTGAACATTCATTTTTTCCTCTCACATTTTCGTTTAATAGTACCTCACGGCTGACGCATCATAGCCACTATCACGTGATTTATTCACGTACAAGCGTCAACGAACGACGGGGAACGTCAAGGAACCGAAATCCAGGCAAGCGCAAGCTCAGGTCGCGTGGCTACCACTAACGCTGTGGCTTGCTTTCATGGCTGCTTCATCGTCGTCTCCCATTGTTCATTACATTGGCCCCCCGGTGAAGAGCGTAGCCATCCTGGCGACTTAAGGCGTAGTCAGTATAGCGGGGTCATAGTAGGGCTTGAGGCGACTCACATGTACGATTTCTCTACCTCGACGACGTAAGTCTTCGGACGGTGTCAAAGGTTCAACCTCATAGTTGACTGGTGACGTGCGGTTTAGAATGCGGTAGGGTCCGTGGTATCGGGCCAGCAATTTCGACGAAAGGCCAGGAGTGTTCGACGGAACCCAAAGCCAAACGAGTGCACCAGTCGTGAAAATAGGGAGAGGTCGGTCGGTGTCGTGCCTTAGCTTCTGGTGGCCTTGGTCCTCGGTTGTCAGCGAACGGGCCAATTTTCTGCAATCTTCGGCGTATCTGGCAACATCGGAAATTGCAGTGTATTCGGATGAGTCGGACTTGTAAGGAAGCATAGTGTCCAGTGTGCATGATGGTTCGCGTCCGTATAACAGAAAGAAAGGCGAAAAACCTGTGGTCGCGTGCGTAGCGGTATTGTACGCGTACGTCACGAATGGAAGGACAGTGTCCCAATTGGTCTGGTCTGATGCGGTGTACATTGTCAGCATATCACCGAGAGTGCGATTAAATCGTTCAGTGAGGCCGTTCGTCTGCGGATGATATGCGGTCGTCATGCGATGAACGATGTTGCACTGGACGAGCAAGGCTTGAATAGCGTCAGACAGGAAAACACGCCCCCCTGTCGCTCAAAAGTTCACGGGGAGCACCGTGGCGAAGGACAAAGTTGCGTAGGATGAAAAACGCAACTTCTCTTGCGGTTGCGGTGGGCAGTGCGGCTGTTTCTGCGTAACGCGTGAGGTGGTCCACGCCGACAATTATCCACCTATTTCCAGAAGAAGTCGAGGGGAGCGGTCCGTATAAGTCGATACCGACGCGGTCAAATGGACGCGCTGGACAAGGCAGAGGCTGAAGTGTACCGGCTGGGCGTTGAGGTGGCACTTTGCGCCGCTGACAGGCAATACAAGCACGTACGTACTTGCACACAAATGTATACATGCCGCGCCAGTAGTATCGCTGACGCAGGCGGTTGTAGGTCTTGAGAGCGCCGGCGTGAGCGCTTTGCGGGTCGTTGTGGAAAGCAGCACATATTTCCGTGCGCATGTGGCGGGGTATCACTAGTAGCCACCTACGACCATCAGACGCGTAATTCCGCCTATAGAGGAGGTTGTCTCGAATAGCGAAATGCGTGGCTTGACGGCGGATAGTTCTTGAGGCCGGATGAGCTAATGAATCAGTAAGAAAGTCGAAGAGTTGGGAAATCCACGCATCTTTGCGTTGCTCCGATGACATGTGGGCGAAGTCAATTGGTGTCAAAACAGCTGAAAAAGCCGACGAGGAAGCTGTGTCAGCCGATAGCGGCGAGCGGGATAGGGCATCAGCGTCGGAGTGCTTGCGGCCGGATCGGTACACAACACGAATGTCGTATTCCTGCAGGCGAAGCGCCCAACGACCGAGGCGTCCCGACGGATCTTTCAGCGACGATAGCCAACATAGAGCGTGGTGGTCCGTGACGACTTCGAAAGGACGGCCATAAAGGTACGGGCGGAACTTGGCCAAAGCCCAGATAATGGCGAGGCACTCTTTCTCAGTGACGGAATAATTAGACTCGGCTTTCTTGAGGGTTCGACTCGCGTAAGCGACCACGTATTCTTCGTATCCTGGTTTTCGTTGAGCCAATACCGCTCCAAGACCGACACCGCTGGCGTCAGTATGGATCTCCGTAGGCGCATCAGGGTCAAAGTGACGAAGTATCGGAGGCGATGTTAATAAGCGCCGTAGCGTGATAAAAGATTCGTCGCACTCTGGTGACCAAGCAGAGATACCTTTGGAGGCTGTCAGTAGATTGGTAAGAGGCGCGATGATAGAAGCGAAGTCGCGCACAAATCGACGAAAATAGGAGCACAACCCGATAAAACTTCGAAGCGTCTTCATGGAATTGGGCTTCGGATATTCGGCCACGGCGCGGAGTTTCGCGGGGTCCGGGAGAACACCCTCCTTGCAGACGACGTGACCCAGAATAGTGAGCTGGCGAGCGGCAAAATGGCACTTCTTGATGTTAAGTTGAAGGCCAGCAGAGGTGAGACACGTGAGAATTGCACGAAGACGAACAAGGTGAGTCGAAAAGTCGCGAGAAAAAACGACGATGTCGTCAAGGTAGCAGAGGCAAGTATTCCACTTGTAGCCGTGAAGGATGGTGTCCATCATACGTTCGAAAGTAGATGGGGCGTTGCAGAGTCCGAACGGCATGACGTTAAACTCATACAGCCCATCAGGCGTGACGAATGCAGTCTTTGATCGGTCATGGTCAGCCATTGGAACTTGCCAATAACCCGAGCGTAAATCCAAAGACGAGAAATATTCTGCTCCTTGCAAGCAATCGAGAGCATCGTCGATGCGTGGCAACGGGTATACATCCTTCCGAGTTATCTTATTGAGCCGGCGGTAGTCGACACAGAATCTGATGGACCCATCCTTTTTGCGTACAAGCACAACAGGGGGACGACCAGGGGCTCTGGGATGGCTGGATCACACCACGCTTGAGCATATCGTCGACTTGTTCGTTGATAATACGTCGCTCTGCTGCTGAAACTCGATATGGTCGTTGGCGTAAGGGAGCATGAGAACCGGTGTCGATGTGGTGCGTGATGCTCGCTGTGCGACCCAAAGATGGTTGAGAGCAATCGAAGGAAGAACGGAACTCTCGAAGAAGGGCCAAGAGTTCGCGTCGTTGTGTCGGCGATAGTTCAGCGGCAACAGAAGGGTGGAAAGAGTCTGGATCGGGAGGTGTGGCCACAGGTGGTGTCATGGCATTTAGCTGGAGGTGAGGTTGGTTTTCACCAAACTCCAGGGAGCGCAGGAGGTCAACGTCTTGTATGTTGCCCAAACATTCGCCGCGAAGTAAAGTAACTGACGACGTTAGCGAGTTCGCAATCAGCATAATTGTAGCACCCGATTGAACGGTCAGTACAGCAAAGGGCAGTTGTAGGCCGCGGCGGCAGAGAAATGCCTCTGACGGGGTGAACAGAACAGTTCCGTCTGGAGCGGCCGTACAGGTCAGAGCTACAAGGGTGGATGTTTTCGGCGCTATGTCCGTGTCTGCAGCAACGACAAGTTTGCAAGCTTCGGGTACGGGATCCACCAAAAGAGAAGTTTGCAGCGGTGTAAGGGCGACTTCAGCACGTGAGCAATCTATGATGGCCCGATGACGCGAAAGGAAGTCCCACCCGAGAATGACTTCATGGGAGCATGACGGCAGCACGAAAAGCTCAATGACATAAAGTTCACCTTGGATAGTGACACGCGCAGTGCACACAGCTGAAGGTTCTATGCACTGTGAGTTGGCCGTGCGGAGCATCAGGCCCGAGAGCGACGTGGTCACCTTTTTTAACTTGCGGCATAGGGTCTCGCAGATTACGGAAACGGCGGCTCCTGTGTCAATAAGCGCTTGTGCGGCGGTCCCCTCAACATTGACGTCGATTACGTTTTGCGGCGAAAGAGATGGAGGTCTTGGGCAGTTCGACTCGCATGCAGCTGTTGCCTCCGGAGCTGCAGCGATCAGTTTCCCTCTCCTGTAGTAGGTCGGCGACGCATAGGTGACGGGGAGCGTCGCCGAGGAGGAGATGGTGACCGGTGGTTCGCGTAGGCTCGTTGATCGTCAGTGGTGTACCTTGGTGGCGTCCTTGACGACAACGCAACAGGCCTATCCGCGGCGTCAAATGGAGGAGGACCTCGGCGGCAGTGGCGGGCGACGTGTCCGGCGATACCACAGGCGAAACAGATGGGCCTATTGTCCGGCGTCCTCCAAGCGTCTGGGCGACGGTAAAACGGAGTCGAAGATCTCGCGAAGGGATATGATGCAGCGTTCGCGGTCGTGGGCACGGCATGGGGCGGCATGGCAGGGCGAGCATAAGGCATAGGCTGCTGCGTGGGCCGAGCAGTGACGGCGGCGTACGTGAGCGGTGCAGTGACAGGTGGTTGCTGAATCATCGGTGGGAGGGCCTCAGCGACTTGGGTCCGAATGGCGTGTTGAATGTCCGGAGCCAAAGCACGCGCAGGCTCGTGCGTGAGTGGCAGTAAAGACAGCTGGCGCGCTACCTCTTCGCGGACGAAGTCCTTGATCGTGGACAGGAGCGGCTGCTGATCGGCAGGACGGGCAGCTAGCTGCAAACTTGAGATCGTGTCGGCTGGTGTGAGGGCTTGACGGGCGACCGCGCGCTGCCTACGCAACTCGTCGAAGCTCTGGCAGAGTGAGACGAGTGCAGCGACCGTGGTGGGGTTTCGCGCTAGCAGCATCTGAAAGGCGCCGTCCTCAATGCCTTTCAAGATGTGCCTGATTTTCTCCTCCTCAGTCATGGCGGAGTTTACGCGGTTGCACAGATTCAGGACATCCTCGATGTAGCCCGTGTAGTTCTCACCGGGTTGCTGTGCACGTTGACGCAAGCGCTGCTCGGCGTGAAGCTTGCGAGCCGTAGGCCGCCCAAAGACGTTTGTAACGGAGTTCTTGAAAGCAGACCAAGATGAAATCTCAGCCTCGTGGTTGTGATACCACAGTTGCGCGATGTCTGCGAGATAAAACTGGACGTAGCCAAGCTTCATTTGGTCGTCCCATTTGTTGCTGGCGCCAACTCTTTCATATCTCGACAGCCAATCTTCCACATCTGATTCACCTGCGCCAGAGAAGATGGGTGGATCTCGCTGAGGAAACACGGCGCCGCAGGTGACGTGGACAGCCGAAGGAGCAGGCTGGGGAGGGGCCTCGTTGGCCATGTTGATGTCACGAACAGGGGGAAGCTTACGGGAGCGAAGTTCCAGGTTCGTACGGGGAATCCACGTACCTCCACCAAATATCACGTGATTTATTCACGTACAAGCGTCAACGAACGACGGGGAACGTCAAGGAACCGAAATCCAGGCAAGCGCAAGCTCAGGTCGCGTGGCTACCACTAACGCTGTGGCTTGCTTTCATGGCTGCTTCATCGTCGTCTCCCATTGTTCATTACACCACTATTGTTTTTTGCGATATTGAGACCAGCCTGGCGAACTTTCCTAGTCGTACTGTCGACAGACGCGCAAACACAAAAACACATCACTGGCTTAGGACCAGAGTTGCCATTTCCGCCTATAATAAGCGGATGTGGGCTTCCTCTTTCACCGAGTCGTTTGTAGAATCTTTCAGTCCTTTGTCGCGTTTTGCGCGCTTATTTGCATGTTTCCAGCAAATATACTTATTTTAGCTATTTTCACGTTCTCCAATGCCGCGTTTGTCGTTCACTAATAGCGCTTTTCTCGATGACCTTGAGTGGCTGAGTGTTGAAGTCAAATATACGTTGGATAAATCAACGAGTAACCTTAATATTGCCTGGCAAACGTCCATTGAGCCCGAGCAGAAGCAGAAGCACTACCCTGGAGGCAATGTCAAAAGTAAATGTGTGCTTTCGTTCATAGTTGCACATTTTTGCGCTGCGCTGTACAATATAATCAAAATGATTTTTCCAACTCCCCTTTATATTTGAGTCAAATTTTTTTACTACAATCATAAATACGTATTTTCAAGAATGAGAAAGTTCATTACACTACCGCTTCTTTTGGCCGTCTTCGCCAAAGTTGTGCCGCTCTTTTGAGGCTTCTTTGGTGATGACTATTTGCTTGTTAGCTCGGTAGCACCTGGCAGCTCTGCTTTGGAGGAGTAGTAAAGATTTTTTAACGTTACAATTTCTCCCTCTTATTTTATGAGTAAAGGCATGAAATCATGAAGAAGAAATATTCACCGGCGATTACCATACTGCCTAATGCAAATTCTGAGCGCAGTTGTTTGGGCGTTCTGATTTTGCGATAAGCTGAAGCAAACGCTTCAGCTTCGACGGCGCGCGCCTGTGTACTTCGGTGGCGTTGAGCCGCGCACCTGTGTACGTCGGTGGCGTTGAGCCGCGGTCCTGCGCGGCACCGCCGGCGACCGCCATTTTGCCATGGCATCCGTGACGTCAGGTGCTGCATGAAGCTGAGTCGTCATCTTCCACTAAAGTTTGAAAGTTAAGGATAGAGACAAAGAGGGCGAGGGGAGCGCGCACTCAAAGTCGCACTCCTCGCCGTCACAATATCACACAAAATAAAATACCTGCAATCTAAATGTAGAGGTGTAAACGCAAGCTGTATTCCTTAAGAAGAAAAATAGTACGAGTGGAAACTCTCTCTCAATGCAGAGCAAAGAACAATCAAAACATAAGCATGAAGTACACATCTATATTGTCTGTTGCATTCAACGCTCATGGCGCGTTCGCGGCCGTTTCGTTAGCGTGAGATACAACAAATTTGGTGTGCTGCCATCCACTGAGAAAGGCCGTTTGTGGTGACATCGGCGACATCGAACATTTCATTTGGCTGTGCCCGCAGTTTGACAGCGAAAGGACAGAGATGGTACGCAGCTTGCAGAAAGGTTGTCACAAGCACGGGGCATTTGAAGATGTTATTTTTCCTGAAGGGCCCACGGCGACGAGGAGAAGCGTGCAACGGATCCTGATGGCTTTCCTGCGAGACACTGGGCTGTGTGACATTTGGTGACGGACCCCTATAATTCAAGAGATGCTCAGGCGGAACAATTGCCGGCCATTTAGGCCAGGCTAACCCCGACTGTTGCAACATCACAACCACCACCACCACCACCTACACATCTATAGGCATATGAATCACGCGTGGTGCCCTTGCAGGCGCTCCGACCCATAAATAGTAGCACTTTATTATTCCATTCGAAAAAGAAATATATTTATGCCGGAACTGTAAAATATACACTATGGACCTGAAAACATGTTCCGGGAGGATAGTTTTGAAAAAAAAATGAGAAAGCAACACAGCGGAATTCTTCCTGCCATGTTTCAGCGGGTGGCAGCCCATGCACACATCATCGTGAATGTATGTGCGTAGATTTTGCGAAAACTATAGCTTGCTATTCATACTTTTGCTCAAAAAACGACTTTTTTAAATGAGAACGCTAAGAAAATTACGGCAGAACCCACGCATTGTGCGAATCGGAACCACGCCTACACTGGCGTGTAAATGGTATTTCTTGGTCAAACGTAACGTCGCCACTCGCGTTGGAGTAAAACTAAGTGCACGTAATGGCGTGAGAATGCACTCGTCATAAATACCGGCATTTGACCTATATATGCAACGCTTAAGTATACCTTGCGTAGTCAATGTCTTTTACATCGTTTTAAATCGAACGGCCATCACTGCCAGCACTACTGGCATTGCCCCGACATGGCGCTTGTATGATATTTTTAGGGGCGAAGCTCCTTACGCCGTGGGTCGTTCCATCCTCCGTCCATTGTTGTCGTAGCCACACCTGTGCGATGACGATGACGCTGCCATCATGGCACAGCACATGTAATGTACCCACTATGCGTCATAGTGGGTACATTCCCGACACAGTTGGCTCATACAACACATGGCATCGCGATATGGTATCACATGCATATCGTTTGACCACATGCAACCAACCACCATCCGAGGAACCTGCATCGATCTCGTCTTTGCAAACTTTCCACTACGACCCATTTCACCGACCATAAAGCCGTTATAAGGAAGGGGGGAACGGAAGCCACGGCTTATGTAAACTGTAACCACGACCAAAGAAGAAACGAAAACAAAACGGAAAAATCACGCCTCATAAAAAAAAAACTTGGACCATCTCCCCGAAGGGAACCCTGATGGGATGCGAAGCAGCAGTGGTGCGCACGGCGTTGACCCGGTTGAAACGGGCATCATCGCAGATGAACGAGCCGAAAGAGTGTTTCCACTCGACGTGCGGTCGAGCGTTGCGGGCGGTGGAGAGGGTGAAGCGAGAGAGAAGTGACACGTTCAAAGGTGTTGCGAGCGGGCGGAGCAGCCGGCAGCTGCGGGCGCTGCCGCGAGCATGCTGCGGGTGAGGGAGAGAGTGACGTCAGCGCGCACCTGCGAGAGAAGCGTGCGAGGGGAGCGTGACGTCAACGCGCAGCTGTGGCGTGACCTACTTGGCAACGCTCCAACACCTGCGGCGAGGGGAACGCGTTGCGGCGCATTCGTACGGACGCACGTAACGTACAGCGTTACACACGTGAGTCAAAGAGCTGCTTCGCATCTAATATAAATTTCTTGTATATATACGCACACTGTTTGTCACGTCTTTGATGATGTACTGGGCGAATTTCACGGAAGATTCACGGTTTACCGATGAACCTCCGGAGCTTCGCCCACTCATCATCATTCACTCCGTGGATATGCTGTGATTTTTTTATTGCGATAGCAATGATGTGGACACTAGCCGGCTGACATTTAGGAGCGAAGCTCTTTAGGCCCGCACCCCGCCGCGCCGCCGCCGAAGCTCCCCGCCTCATCAGCGCTCGCACCCCTCTCCCACCTGTCTAACTCTTCGTCTCTGTCATCTTCCCTAAAACCGGCGAACGCTTACCGCCACCGAGCGCAGCAGATGCTCTCCGCGCGCGCGGCGCAAACAAGGCGCGCGGCGCAAAAAAAAAAAAAAAACTTCGCGTTAATAAACTACAGTAAAATTCCCACCTGAGACCTGAGATTAATTAGGGCTGCTCACAGAACATGGATAGTCAATAAAACGCCGCGCGCGGCGTTCCGTCGCCACCGTTGATGCTCCCCGCCGCATCACCGCTCGCACCCCTCTCCCACCTGTCTCCCTCCCTCTGCGCTGCGCGCGCCGCACACTCACTCGCTCAGTACCTCTTCCAGGTTATCTTGCCGCCGCTTCCGCGCTGTCTCGGCTTCGCGGGCATATATCTCGGGGTCCGCACGACACTGACGTCTCTCTTTGGGCTCGCAAGCTCTCACCGCAGGGTCTTGGCTTCCTGGGTGTTCATGACTAGTAGCGGTAGCGAAGTGCACTGAGTGAGCTCCCGGCGAAGAGAAAGGAAGCGAGCCACGCGCAACCGTTCCAGCGTGATGGCAGGAAGAGAATGTGTGGTCTGGAACGAGCTTATTCTTCAGCGTCATCGTCATCGTCATGACGTCTAGCGGGTACCTTGCATGTGCTGTGCCGTGATGGCAGCGTCATCGTCATCTGGCTAAGGCAACGGACAAGCCCCCCAGCGTAAGAAGCAAGCTCCTAAATAACTTCCCCATCTCCCGCTAAAGGGAACCATGTGGGGATACGAAGCAGCGGGGAGATGGTTAGCTTGAGCGGAAGAAACGTCGCCGCTCCCGTTTCGCAGCAGCGCCCCGGGCGCTCATCGCGGCGCTGCACAGGAGAGAGAATGAGGTGCGCGCGCTCCATCATTTTCACACCGCGGAACTACCGTGACGCCTCCAGCGGAGTATGCAGCTGTCGCACCACCTGTCGTGCGCGCCGCTCCGTATTGTAAGAATTTCTAGAGGAGAGAACGGGGTGAGCGTAGGAGAGCAGGGAGACGGGGAGGGGATGCGCATGCGCTGTGGGGCGCGGGACGCGGGCGCCGCTCCGTAGCGTACAGGATTCCTAGAGGAAAGAAAGGGGGGAGCGTAGGAGAGGTGAGAGAGGGGGAGGGGACGCTCATGCGCTGTGGGGGGTGTGGGACGCGGGACGGACAAAGACCCCGCAAGCAAGATCAAGGAATGGAATCAACCTGGGCGACAGACGCCACCGGTAGTGCGTGTTATTCTTTGCTTGCACCTACCACCTGCCTAGCCATTGCAAAGCAGCCGCTCTGTGCTGTCGGCCATGACTCTGGTGACTGCTGTGGTGGTTGACGGCCTTATTAGGAGCGAGGCCCCTTAGGCCGGCACCCGCTCCCCGTTGAAGCTCCCTGGATGCGTCGCCGGCTCAAAAAGACAATGAAACGCCGTGCGCGCCGAACGCCGAGCGGTTTGCTTCTAGCGCACCAGAAATTCAAGGTTAAATAAAAGAAATAGGCTCTGTGCACAACTGGTTATAATGGTCGTCTTCACTTTCACCATCGTTAATTGTGAAATGACATCCATCATTCTAGCGCAGCACGGGCGCTTTGTCTAAGGTAGCAGTAGAAGCTCTCCCCTCGCGGCGCCGGCGCAACAACAACAAAAAAATAATAATAAAAAAGAAACGGCACGCTGTGCAAGGCGTTCGCGGCGTTCGGTGCGCGTTGCGCAAAAAACAAGGTGCGCGGCGCAAAAACAGTTCGCGTTTATAAACGACAATAAAATTTACCGAAAACCATGTTTATACATATATATATGAAAAAAATAAGGACCCCGTTGACATTACTTAGGGCTCCTCACAGAATATGGATAATCGTCCTTAGAAACGTAAACGTGAATATGATGAAGACGATAAGCAGCTTGGCAAGGATGCGGAAAGCAAAGCCAGAGCAGCGGCAGCAAGATGAGCCCGGCAACAGGGTCCTGCGGTTAAAGCACGACGAGCGGAGCTACAAAGGTTACGCCGACAGGATCCTACCGTACGTGCTAGAGCGGCCGAATCTAAGCGCCGACGCCGCCAACCGTTTCAAAATGTACACAGTCGTTTCCTTCCCATTTCTAGAGAGCTTCGCTCATCGGTTGTATTCGTACTCGAAACAACTGCTAATTTTTGTACTACAGTGTTCTGGTTCGCATAGTGTATGCTTCCCTACTTCATGAAAGTGACCGGACGCGGGACGCGGGAGGGACGGACACAGCTCCCCCGCCATAAGATGCTTCTCATCTAAAATTGCAAAGCACCCACCAGGGATTCGAACCAGCGCCCCCTCGCACTTCAGCGCGGTGCGTTAGACCACTCAGCCACTCCCCATGCATGCGCCGGCATAATAATGGCAAGCTATTTATGCACACCATTTACCGTGGGTGGTATGCAGATCTCGGAGGACCTTGAGTGTGTTTTCTATCACGCAACGCTCCTACATTTTCTTTCACTTTGAAAACTGCCGTTGAGACGCGCACGCAAAAGGGGCCCCTTTCTGTACCCACTAGTGATAGGGAACGAAAAAGAATTACACCATCTCCCGCTGAAGGGAACCATGTGTAGATGTGAAGCAGCGGGCGCTAACGCTTACACTGGCGGCGGCGTTGACGCTGGCGCTCATCGCAGCGTTGCGCAGGAGAGAAAACTGGGAAGGCGCAAAGCACGCAGTGATGGAGCGGTGTTTCCTATTGGAACATGCCAACCGCTGCAAATGGGCAATGAGAGACAGAAGACTCCGACTGGACACAGAGACCCGCAGTCCGCTTTTAGTTAACGCGCACGCTGCGAATTTTTATTGTTCAACAACGCACAGGAGAAATCTCCCACCGGCACCACATTGCAGGTCAAGATCCAGTGCCATATATACGGGGTGGCCAGTGAACGGTTGTGCAGCGCGAGCAGTCGGTTTTTTCAACCAAGAAACTCGCTAGCAGACGCTGCCTGCGTCGGCGTCGCGAGGCGAGAGAGGGGGGGGAGCGTAGGAGAGGAGAGAAATGGGGTGACACGCATGCGCAGTGGGAGTGTGAACGCCGTGGGCAGTGAGGGTGTGGTTGCCGCGGGGAGGGATGCCTAGAGGAGAGAGAGGGGGAGAGGAGGTTTTTATTTTTTTAAAGGGTTTGCGCATGCGCAGTAAGGGTGGTCACGCGGCACACCACCACCACCGGATTAAGCTTCGCCATAAGATGCTTCACATCTAAAAGAACAGCGTGTACCTTGCGTCTGACGCCACCGCTTGGCAGGAGACAAAGAGGGGTCATTCCGTGCGCCGCACTTTAACCCTTTCAGTCCCTGTGATTCCAATTGGAATCATAAATTATGTAGGTCAGTCAGCAAGCATCTGGTAAAGATAAAGCTTTGTTCTTCCTCAAGAGCCCGTATTTAGCATCTGCCCTACATGTGGTGTCAACATGGTACATATAATAAAGGCAGGTCACGTCTGAGCGAAGAAATTACAGAAGCGGTCGTGCTGCTCGCGCATTTCGCTGAGGCAGCGTCTTCTTTCACCGTGCAGAGATAGGGCATTAATATTAGTTCTGTGTCGGAAATTTGAATTTTGGCTATTGGACAATATGCTATCCTATGTAAATAATATTTTATGTAGTAAATGAAGCAAACATTATGGAATGATTATTAAATAATAATTATTTGTTAAATTAATTGACACGTTAATTACTCTTCTCTGAAAAGTGTGAGCGAATAGTTTTTCAGTTTTTTAGGACTACCACGATCATGCTCATCTCAAAATGTAAGAGCTAGTTGCTTACATTGAAAATATTTAATTCGGGACTGAAAGGGTTAAAAGAAGAATCTAAGAGCATCGGGTTCTGCTTTGTAGACACTTGCAGCGTGTTGCTCAAACAGGCGTAACGACTGTGATAGTTAGTTCACGCTTCTTCTGTATATACGTGCGCGTCCTCTTGGAGCGTCCTTCTTAGAGCTTGAGCGAGAAGCTGCAAATATCGAGCTGTACGTCGATCTTCGTGTGACATTCCAATGTCCTGCTATCGAATTCATTGCTTCGCCCTTGCGACGAAACTGCGACTTTTATTTTTTTAGCACATTGCTGCGCTGTCATGTTCTGTGTTGCTCTATGGATGACTTTAGACAAGTTACATTGTGAACTGTTCCTCACAATGGGTGCGGACGCGAATCAAGGTGGCGATGAATGTCTACGTAGACTAGGGCACTGCACGGGCCCGGGCCGGCCCGAAAGCCCGGGCCCGGCCCGGCCCGCGGGCCGGGTCGGGCCGGGTAAGTAATTGTTAGATCGGGCCCGGGCCGGGCTCGGGCCCATGAGCTTCGGGCCCGGGCCGGGCCCGGGCCTGGGTCAGGCCCGTATCAGGCCCGACTCTCATACACTGTCGGCAATGGCGCGTAATGCTGTTTGGCTTTGTTGTTTTTGGGCATTTAGCATCCCGAACCTATTCAGGCTATCTGAGACGCTGCAGTGGAAGGCTCCGGGTAATTAGACCACCTGAAGTGCATTAGCGTGCACTGAAATCGCACAATACAAGACGTCGCGCATTTTTCCTCCGTCGGTATGTTACATATAATTTCTGGATATTGTCTCATTAATGTTCCCGCCATTATATTGAGTGAAACACGTACTTGGGTACCGTGTATCAAAATAAATGGTGTAGCTGAGCAGCACTGCGGGAAGAGTGAAGCAACGGTGCACTGCCCAGATTAGTGCATATAAGATGTGCCCATCGGTATCATGGGAAACATTTCGAGTATGCAGCTACGCTCGCATGCCCGACGCGCCTGCTTCCGCCTTCGTGACTCTGTAGACTGGTCAACGCGACTACGAAGATACGCATGTTTGGTCGAACACAAAACTACGAGACACGCAACCAACGCAACGAATTTTAAAAGACCGAGGATAGACAGAGAGAGGAGGCGTAGGCGCCGCGCCACCACGGCGCCCGTCTCCGTTGGCGAGCCACGGCGCGGCAGCGGCGCCGAACGCCGAACGCGTGATATGTACAGTCGTCAGCAGGCTTAACACGAACGCTCCGACGGGTGACCTGGACTACTTTGACCGCGAAGCGCTTGGCGCTGTTGCCGAGATAATACCTCGGTATGCTTGGATAGTATGTCGGCATGTATGGGTAACATATCTCGGCAACAGAACCCAAAGCTACGCGGCGCTAGCGTCAATCAAACTGTTTCAGGACACCCCGCTGAGCGTTCGTGTTAAGCTTGCTGACGACTGTACGGCGCACACGGCAGCGTCTTCATCACGGAAGCCAATCGACGCACGCTTCACGAGAGTCACGTGATTCCTGCAGAAATATCAACTCACTCTCTCTCTGGCTCGACATTTGAAAAGGGGCTAAGTGGATAACCAGAGTCACGGTGCCGAGTGTAGTTCTGCAATTCTGTAAATGAACTGCTCGTTACATTAAGAAAACCTCAGCGTCACCGAGCGTTATTGACGTCGATTACACTGTTCATCGGCACCACCGGCTCTTCAACTGGGCTTGATTTCATAGCCTCATGAGTTGCTAGGGCTACTTCATCAGTCGATGACATAACTGGAATTGACTCTGAGGCAAGTTAGCAGTTTTTAAGCTTTCTTCGCTCTACTACAGTCACAAAGCTTTACTATCACAGATGTACAGTGCGAAAGGAAAGTCCAGGACACTCATTTTAAGTTTGTAGACAGAATGTCGTCGTGTTTCGTCAGGTCACTAATTTCCTCATTTCGGTTTAATACGTCCGACTGAATTGCTGTGAATGGGTATTGGTTTCGCGCCTTGTACACTTTTTTCTTTCTTTTTGCATTTTTGCTTTCTTTACCAGCTGTCTTACCGAGCGCCTCTTTTGTAAGACGCAGTGCTAAGGTGCCGTACGTTACCACGCGCGCTTTCGTATTAATCTTGCGCTTTGTAGTGACTTTTCTGTTGCAACACACAAATACAGTTAAAACTCGATTTAACGAATTTGAGGGGAGCCGCGAATTATTTCGTTAAATCGAAAACTTCGTTAAACCGAAGACGGCATTT
Source organism: Rhipicephalus appendiculatus (assembly GCA_030522465.1). Lineage (NCBI taxonomy): Eukaryota > Metazoa > Arthropoda > Arachnida > Ixodida > Ixodidae > Rhipicephalus > Rhipicephalus appendiculatus. Next base: position 37,486 of record JALIZH010010492.1, on the reverse strand, counting down.
CGCGGTTACTTAATTCGGTAGGTTCGATTATATGGTGTAGCGGCATGCGGAAAGCTACCATGGCATCATATTTGCGTAGCGTAAAAGCGCGAAAAATGAAATAGCGGCCTTAGGAAACGACCGCCACCTCCAGGGTGTATGAAGCAACAAAAATTGTTAGCTTAAAATAAAATTGCTTCTCTCAATAAAGATGCTTCTCTCTCTGTTACCTCAACAATAAGGGCCACAGGTGACAACATATTTATTTCTCAGCAAAGAAGTCGGTGATCTTGGCTTGCTTGCGTTTTGTTAGCAATGGCCACGCAGTTTAAATTGGACAAAGGTGTTCCGTGATGTTGCCGTTTGCTCGCAATCAATACCTTTTGGGGCGTTATCTAAAAATAGACAAAGAATGATCAATTCTCTATCTCATTTTCCGAAAAAAAAAAAAGGTTTGTTAAATCGGGACGGATCTCGAAATTTGTTTCGTTATATCGAGTTAGTCAAAGTACGGGACCCTACGGGTGTCTGAGGGGGGAATCGGGGTATCTTCGTTAAAGATCAAGAATATTCTACTAAGGCCGCGCTAGAAGGCATCCCGCGCCTACACGCACACGCACCTAGGCATTCGTATGTGTTCTTGTAAGTGCGACTTGCTCGCGAGCTGCACGTTTCAGGTTTGTTAAGCTATAGTTTATGCGGCTCTTTCTCCACCATCCTCTTATATATATTTGGGAGAAATAAAAGTTCGTTTCATTGACTGATGGATTTATTGGTTTTAATTTAATGTAAGGAAATTAAGAAAAATATTCAATTGGCCCTGCTTTAGATTTTTAGGTAACCGTAATATGACCTTACTATTGGACTCCCCTGCGTCACGATTTGTTTTCGAACACGTCGAGTTTAAGGAGAGTGACAAGTTATGCAAGAAAGGTGTACTTTCTTCCTCCTTTAGTCGGAACAAGCGACCCAGCCTGGCGAACCCTCCCAGCAGTAGTTAGAGCACGTTTTTCTCTCTCTCTCGTTGCATTGCGCAATAAACCAAGTTTGCAGGATATGTTCTGCTCTATTTACTCAATAGTCCCAGCTTGTCAGCAATTAATGTAAGCTCGACTATAAATGTCCGCTGTTTTTCCACTTTATGTGGGCGCTGTATGTTGTAGTCGTTCTTTGAAATGCAATAATAACATTGCATGGTTAGCGCTGCGTGCATGGACAGCCAGCTGTGCCTCCTCATATATCCCCCCTGCAATTCTTTCGCAAAAGTGTTACGGGCGTAATTAACCGATGGTAAACACAGTACCAGTGAAAATCGTGACATTGTCATAAGTTCTCACAACACTGTCCAGGAACTATCTTGTGCGTGGCTGGTATCTTCACTATAAGCGAAGATTGGACAGCGCCTCGTTTATGCTCAAAAAATAATTTTTTGAAATGGGCCGGGCCGGGCCGGGCCGGGCCGGGCCGGGTCGGGCCGGGCCCAAACCTTTCGGGCCCGGGCCGGGTACGGGCCGTATTTAAAAACACCGGGCCGGGCTCGGGCAGGCCTGAGCATGGCGCTTTCGGGCCGGGCCGGGCCCGGGCCCGGGCCGGAAAAAGCCGGCCCGTGCAGTGCTCTAACGTAGACAAGTAAATTAGCACTCGCCTAGGTTAAGTCAACCAGAACAGCCTCCGTTCTCGATCTGGTTATATCGCAGACTTCTACGGCCTGTTTAAATATGTTTTATCATAAGCTGAGCAATAATAAGTAATGCGCAAAGAAAGCTGGTTTCAATTACATCCTTTAAACAAACGACTGCAAAGTAATAAAAATACCTGGGATGATGTCGTTGAATGTCTTTCATGATTTCCTCGCCAAGCCAGAGGCAGGTTCAGCCGAAAAAATTGAAGGACACTTTGTACATTCCAAAGTGTGTACGGCGAAAGCGTGTGGCCATTCGACTGACTATACCATGTCTTTTGAATGCGAAGCATTTCTTAGTTAACTTCGGCGACCTTGAGCGTATCTATCTATCTATCTATCTATCTATCTATCTATCTATCTATCTATCTATCTATCTATCTATCTATCTATCTATCTATCTATCTATCTATCTAGCCGCCTACGACTTTGGGCTCCCCTGGCCGTATCGTTAATGGGTTTATACCAAAATTGGTATGGCATAACATGACTGTATGACAAACATGATTAATGGTCATATCATCAAAATCATGATTAACATGTCATGAAAAGTATGATTTACACGCCATGGCCATAGTGGTCCTGAGGCCGTTTTCTTAACTTGATATATCCAAAAATTGGTATGATGTGACATTTCTGTATGACCAACATAAATGACAGGTGGTAATACGAAAATCATGACCTGCATGTCATGTACAACATGATTTACATGACACGCTCATGGCGCGCTGACGACCGTTTCGCTAGTTTGATATACACCAAATTTGATATTGAGTGACGTGACTGTATGACGAGCATAAATGACAAGTGGTAATATGGAAATCATGATATGTCATGTGCAACATGACTTGCTTGCTACGCTCATGGTACTCCCGTGGCCGCTTCGCTAGCTTGACATACAACAAATTTGGGATTGAGTGACGTGACCGTATGATGAGCATAAATAACAAGTGGTAATATAAAAATCATGACATGTCATGTGCAACATGAATTGCATCCCACGCTCATCACACTCTCGTGGCCGTTTCGCTAGTTTGATATACACCAAATTTTTAAGTCGAAAGCCTTTAATGTCTTATGCTCACGTCCGTCGGTCCGGGCGTCCGTCCGTCCCTCCAGCCGTGCCTTGGCACGGTGCCAGGTGGGCGCCGGGGCGCGCAAACGGACGCCGGTCGCGTTGGACTCTACAGCGCTCGCGCTTTGCTTGCGTAGCGTCGCTGTGCCCGGCGTCTCTAATCATGCAAGGAGGGAGACGCGCACATCGCGTTCCATTCTGACCGACCCCGTCTGAGTGGGCACAGGCGTTCCAGGACCACACTTCGGAACTGACAAAGTGTCCGTCAATTTAAACTCTGGAACGCGGATGGCGTCTGCACGATGCGCAAAGCTCGAGAGTATACGAACGCATGCGAAACGGAGGAAGATTGGTCTCGCGTCTCGCTGCGATTCGAGGTAAAAAATTAAGCGTAAATGAGTGGCAGGTGGTAGCATGAAAATCTTGACATGCACGTCATCTACAATGCCATTCACATGTCACGCTCATGGTGCGCTTGCGTCCAGTTCACTAGCTTGATATACACCAACATTTGTATCGCGTGACGTGATGGTATGATGAACACAAATGACTGGTCCTAACATGTAGATAATGGCATGCATATCATGTACAGCAGGATTTGCTTCTTACTGGGTGCTTCCGCATTACATCGATTCCCACAGTGCGTGGGATCTGCCCTTTTTTTTTTCTTTTTACACTCTCAGTGGCATAACACACAAACCGAATATGTGCGTGTTTTCTTGTTTATTTTTTTTTACCGCCAGTCGCACCGAGACGTGAGACTAATCTTCCTCCGTTCGCATGCGTTCCTATTTTCTCGCGCTTTGCGCATCGTGCAAACGCCATCCGCATTCCAGCGCTCCGACCACTTTCACAACAGATTACTTAGAAATCTTGACCCTATTTCAATTAAAGCATTGACTGAGTACTTTAACCACTGTTTTGGCACGGGCACCCTTCCACCTTCGTGGAAAGATGCTAGAGTCATATTTGTACCCAAACCAAACAAAACTCTCCAAATAGAAAATCTGAGGCCTATTTCCCTAACATCGTGCCTCGGAAAGACTATGGAGCATGTTATGCTTGTACGCCTCCAGAGACACGTGGAGGATAATGGGCTACTGCCTCCACAAATGATTGGCTTTAGAACCTCACTGTCGGCGCAAGACGCAATGCTTCGCCTTCAACACGACATCATAACTCCTAACCAGAGTGACGACACTCAGACAATCCTTGGTCTGGACATACATGGAGCATTCAATAACGTAGCCCACTCAGCTACATATGCTGGCCTCAACCAAACTTCTTGTGGCTCTAAAATGTACTCTTACATCAGCAGCTTCCTCACAGACCGCACAGCCACATTAACATTCGCACCAGAACACTCCTCACCTTATACACTAGGCAGCTTCGGAACGCCTCAAGGATCAGTGCTCTCTCCCATCCTTTTTAACCTGGCTATGCTACCCATACCCACCGCTCTTCAACGAATCCCACACTTAAACTTTTCCATCTATGCCGATGATATCACCTTATGGGTGAAAGCAGCCTCAGATGGACACATTCAAGACACACTACAAACAGCTGTAGTCATAATAGCAGCACTGACATCTCAGATGAATCTCTATTGTACCCCAAGTAAATCAGAATTACTCCCTCTACCAACTCACCGTCGAAACAAACACGTTCCAATGATCGAAGTTTGCATTAATGGGTGCCTTATTCCTCGAGTCTCGCGAATTCGTGTGCTAGGTTTATTTATCCAAAACAATTGACTTAATACGCACACACTCGAAACCTTACGCAATACCGTTGAAAACACTTCAAGACTGATAGGAAGAATATCGGGTAAAAACGAAGGGCTCCGGGAGTCAGAGCTACTTCGTCTAATACAGGAAATAATTGTAAACTTAAGGGCTCGTTTGCTTTGTTAAACACAGTATTAATGAGAACTAACAGTCAAAGAAGCCAAGTAAAGTATAGGGAAAGCTATTAGAAGTAATTGTAATGTAAACGTGAACAAAGAAAAGTGGACGAAAAGATAACTTGCCACCGGCAGAGACCGAACCTGCGACCTTCGAATAAGGCGTCCGATGCTCTACCACTGAGCTACGGTGGCGGTCATCCCCCCCGTCCATTTTATAGGGTATATATGTGTACTTAAACGTGGGAGCGTCAGTCAGCGCCGCCTGTTGCCATTACGGCGAGTGTGGAACACTCTTTTTAGATGCGAAGCATCTTATGCTCGGGGCTCTGTCCGTCCCTCCCGCGTCCCGCGTCCCGCGTCCCCCGTCCCGCGTACCGCGTCCGGCCACTTTCATGAAGTAGGGAAGCACCCATTATGCGAACCAGAACACTGTAGTAATATGAAGGCCGTCAACCCTACCACAGTCATCAGAGTCATGGCCGAGAGCACAGAGAGGCTGCTTAGCAATGGGTAGGCAGGTGGTGTCTGTCGCCCAGGTTGACCCCATTCCTTGAGTCATGACCGAGAGCACCGAGAGGCTGCTTAGCAATGGCTAGGCAGGTGGTGTCTGTCGCCCAGGTTGACCCCATTCCTTGATCTTGCTTGCATGTGTTTGGAGGGGGGCTTAGTCCGTCCCTTCTTCCCGCGTCCCACACCACCACAGCGCATGCGCGTCCCCTCCCCCCTCTCTTTCCTACGATCACCCCCTTTCTCTCCTCTAGGAATCATCTACTCTACGGAGCGGCCCCCGCGTCCCACACCCCCCCACAGCGCAAGCGCGTCCCCTCCCCTATGCTCTCCTACGCTCACCCCCTTCCTCTACTCTAGGAATCATCTACTCTACGGAGCGGAGCCCGCGTCCCACATCCCCACAAAGCATGCGCGTCCCTCTCTCCTCTGGGAATCCTCTACTCTACGGAGCGGCTCCGGCGTCCCACATCCCCACAGCGCATGCGCGTCCCTCTCTCCTCTAGTAATCCTCTACTCTACGGAGCGGCTCCCACGTCCCACAGCTCGTGCACGTCCTGTCTCTCCTCTCCTACGGTCCCCCCCGTCCTTTCTTCTAGGAATCCTCTACGGAGCGGCGCGCACGACAGGTGGTGCGACAGCTGCATACTCCGCTGAGGGCGCCACGGTAGTTCGGCGGTATGAAAATGGCGGAGCGCGCGCTCCTCATTCTCTCTCCTGTGCAGCGCCGCGATGAGCGCCCGGACCACTGCCGTGAAATGAGAGCGGCGACGTTCCTCCCGCTCGAGCTAATTATCTCCCCGCTGCTTCGCATCCACACATGGTTCCCTTTAGCGGGAGATGGGGAATTTTTTTTTGCCTGTAGGCGTCACGTAGTACGTGATCTTATTACGAGCGGGCAGCTGACTAATAATCCTTCGCATACCACCTCAAGGCATCAAGTCTGCCAGAGCGAGACCCTCGTTATGAATGAAGGAAATAATTGTAAACTTAAGGGCTCGTTTGCTTTGTTAAACACAGTATTAATGAGAACTAACAGACAAAGATACCAAGTAAAGTATAGGGGAAGCTATTAGAAGTAATTGTAATGTAAACGTGAAGAAAGAAAAGGGGACGAAAAGATAACTTGCCACCGGCAGGCTTTTGTGATTAGTAAAATCACATATACTTTCCCTTACCTTCACCTTAAACCAGCTGAGGAGGACTTCGTCAACACCCTTCTCCGCAGAGTTTACAAATACGCACTAGGAATTGCGTGTAATGCCTCTAACGCACGACTCCACCAGACAGGAGGCATAAATACCCTATCAGAAATCAGTGAAGCCCACTTAACGGCTCAATACGCTAGGCTCGCGACCACTAGCGCAGGCCGTCTCATTTTATCGTCTGCCCGCATTAACTTTACCTCAATCACCAATGCTATATATAACATTCCCCACCACATACACAATCTGTTGCTCATACCACCCCTTCCTAAAAACATGCACCCCACTTATCATACCAAACGTCGAATACAAAGAGCAAAAGCTCTTCAGAAAAAAATTGCAAGGGGCCAAAGACGTGCTCTACGTCGATGCGGCAGAATACCCATCTTCCTCATCCTATGCCCTTTCTGCTGTTGATTCCAACGGCAAGGTGCTCACAACGGCATCCGTCACTGCCAACTCCTCGGAGGAGGCAGAGGAGGCTGCCATCGCATTTGGTCTTCCATCCCCGATATCACTATGATTGTTAGTGATTCCAAAACTGCCATACGTAACTTCAGTGCAGGTCGCATCTCACAAACTGCCCTTTCAATTCTTCATAAACATCCTCCCACGCAAGACATTGCTATCATATGGACGTCCGCGCATGCGGGGTTGAGTGGCAATGAAGCGGCTCATGCCTGTGCTCGAGGAATGACGGGCCGCGCGCAGGCCTCTGATGACGCCTTAGACCACGTGACACCCTTCAGCGCTAGAGATCGTCTTTTGACCTTCCACGACATAACGAATCACTACCGCCTACAGCGTACCATGTACCCCCCCCTTACATCGTGGAGCTACTCGCCACCACGAAATACTATGGCGCCAGTTACAGACCCGAACGTTCCCTACCCCATCTTTCCGCCATCTTATACACCCTGCGATATATCCCTCCCCTTTATGCATTTTCTGTCAACAAAGAGCTAATATAGATCATATCATGTGGGGGGTGTACTCGGAACCCACCACCTCACTCTCTACACATTAATAGTAAGGAGCAGTGGGAGGCTGCCATGTGCAGCTCGGCGCCCGAGGTCCAGGACCAGATCCTGGATTGGGCCAAGAGGGTAGCGGAGACCTACGCCGGGTAGGCTCCTCCGATCCCTCCACCACCGCCCCTTTCCCTCTTGAGATAAATAAAGTTTTTCTCCTCCTCCTCCAGCGCTTAAATTGACGGACCCTTTGTAAATTGCCAAGTATTTTCTGCGAACGCCTGTGTCCATTGAGACCAGATTCCAAACGCTTGGCACAGCGACGCTACGCAAGCAAAGCGCGAGCGCTGTATAGTCCGATGCGACCGGCGTCCGTTTGCGCACCCCGGCGGCCACTTGGCTCCGTGCCAGGGCTCGGACGGACGGACGGCACGGACAGACGGGCGGACGGGCGGCAGGACGGACGGACACGGACGGATGGACACGGACGGACGGACACGAACGGACGGACGCCGGACGGACGTGAGCATGAGACATTAAAGGCTTTCGCCTTAATAATCGCTGAGCCACAGCCACGGCCCATCAAGCGGCCTTACCGCAGAAATGCTTAAATGAAAAACAATCATGCATGTAGATTGTCAAAATGGCCGATTGGGTGAGTTGGTGATTCGTGATAGTTCAAATACGAGTGCGTAAAAAAAAACAGGGACAACCTTGTCTGTCCTTCTCTTCATATGTCTGTTTTAGTTAAGCGCTCGTATTCGAGGTATTATGCATGTAGAGACTCTTTTATCGCGAAACCGTATACAGCGACGTACTGGCCATGGAGAAAAAAAAGGAGGTTGCGTCGCGATAACCTTGAAGCCCAACCAAACAAATTCACCGATGATTACGATACTACCTAATGCGAATTCTGAGCGCCACTGTTTAGGTGTTTCGATTTTTCGATAAAGTTGACCGGTGACTTCCTCGCTCACCAGGTGACCGGGGAAGGCAGCGTGTTAGTGCGTTCCAGTACAGTCGCCGCAGAGAGGCCTCCGCTCGTGTATCACTTTTTTATTCCCACAGCAATTACATGGACACTCTCGGGTGATTTTTGCCGTCGCCGTCATGCCCCGGATATGTATGTGTATGTATATATATATACGGTCAAGTAGACACGAGTACGAAGCGATTTATTGACTTTTCGGCCGCGGGTCCGGCCTTCATCGGCCGAGCTATTCTGCACCACCGCGAGATAAAATCGCACGCGCACGGGCGTCTACCCCCCCACGGGGAAAAGTACACGGGGAGAGATGAGCGCATGAACGCGCGCGTCGCGACGAGCGGGGCGCTGAGCTAAACCCCGCCGAGCTAGGGAGCCTAATGCCTCCGAGCACGCCCTTTGCGCCATCTCGCTGGTAATGCTGAAAACACGCTGTATATAAATAGCTCGCCGTTTGAACGTTGAAGGACGTGCGCTTTCGTGGCTCAGCGGTTAGCTCCGCGCACTGCAGAGCGAGAGGTCCCTCGTTCGATGTGGCGCGTAGGAAACATTTTTCTGGATTATTTTTCTTTGTGGCTTTTATAAATATATAGATACATATACATATACGGGACATGACGATGACGGCGACGCCGACGGCAAGAACCAGCCAAGAGTGTCCATATAATTGCTATCGCAATAAAAAAATTCTGCGCATCTGCACGAAGTGAATCATCTGCACGAGGGGGGCGAATCTATGGGTATCGTATCGGTGAGTGACCGTACGTTACCCGAGCGTTGCCCCATATAATGTTAATTGAGTGACAAACTGTATATAGAAATGTAAATTTATTTCGCCTTCCAGTCGTCATGTGCAATTCAAGGAGGATTTAGAAAATTGCTCGAGTGGAGGATATGCATCGAAAGCGAATCCAAGAACCAGAGATCTTAACGGTGGCAAGATACCATTTTAATATGGATAATTTGTTAGGACATATAGTGCTCGACGTGTGCGTTTGTGTTACAGGTTTCCTTGAGAAGCCTCAACATCTAGACACATTTTAGTAGAAATCAACTCATCAATACTGTTCTCGATAGGTTATTTTCACCGGGATCAGCGATCTCTTACCTTATACTTAGCCTATGTCTACGTTGAAGGCGATTGTAAGACCTTTTTTGTGTCTCACATATGTTCCGACTATAGCGAAGGTTCTACACCGTGACCACAACGGAAGACAAGGCTAGGCCCTAAGGAGCTTCGCTACACCACCCACACCTTGCCTCAGGGGCCACCGCGTTGCAGAAGACGCAGAGGGCTCATTCCGCGCGCCGCGCGTCGGGTTCTGCGTTGTCGACACTTGCAGCGCGTTGTTCAAACACAAAGGCGTAACAACTGTGATAGTTGTTAGTTCACGCTTGGCCTGTGTATACCTGCGCGTCCTTTTCGAGCGTCCTTCTTTGTGCTTCAGTGGAACGCTGCAAGTATTGAGCTGCTCGTTGATCTTCGTGTGACATTCCGATTTCTTGCTGTCGCATTCATTGCTTCGCCCTTGCGGCGAAACTGACTCTTTTTTTCCTAAGCGGTTTAAAGCACTGCTGTGGCTCTGCGGTCGAATACCTTAGTGCAATTCAGAATGCCTGGGTTGAAATACGGCTTGAGCTTCGATTTTAAGTGCCGGGCACTTCAGGATCCTGGGTCATCGTATGCTGTTGTCTCATGTATGCTGTCATCTCATGACGTCGCTTGGCGTCACGCTGTCAAAACCATGTATAGCATAGCCAGTCATAGCAAAGCCATAAATAGTATTGTACAACAAGGGGGGAGGTCAAGTTTTATTGAAATAAGGGTGAGGAGGAATAATTTGAGTGTGAGAATGAGCGAAAGGAGGGAGATGGCAAAGCATAGTATAGTCATGTAAGGCATCACGCAGGAAAAATTATGTATACACAGCCATGCATTGCAAGCATAGCAAGGGGGGCGGTAAATGGAATTGAGGGTGAGGACTGATGTGAAGGGGAGAAAAACGGAGGGAAGGGTAAAGCTTAGCATATTGGTTTATAGTATGCTGTTCATTGTGTAGCAAGAGGGAGGTAAAGGGTTAGTGAGCGGGAGGAGGAAATAATGGAGAAGGAAGGGGGTCGAGCGGAACATAGCCTTGTATAGTACGTTATAGCAAAACGGGGGGGGGGGGGGGGGAGTTACATTGAAGAGGACTGATAAGCATGAGGAGCAAAGGGTGAAACTTAGCACAGCCATTTATAGTATGACGCACCAAGGGGGGTGGATAAGGAAAGTCAGGGTGAGGAGGAGTGACGTGAGGAGGCAGAGGGTAAAGCATATAGCCGTGTATGGTATAGCAACGGGGTGAAAAAGGAAAGTGAAGTGAAGGAGGAAAAGTGTGAGTGTGAGGAGTAAGAAAAGGATGACGGGTAGGGTGGAGCATAGCAAAATCGGGTATAGCCAAGGGGGGTGAGAAGAGTGGTTGAGGAGGAAGGGAAGAAGAGGGAGGGTAAGGCATAGCATAGCAAGGAGGTGGTACAAGAAGTCAGGTGAAGAGGAGTGATGGGAGAGGAGAGGATGCCACCGCATCACAAATTGAGGTTTGGCGGGCAGGCTGCCCGTTTGCAACGCCAGCGCGTGCTTGTCCGTGATGGCGAGTGTCGCGAGAGGGCAGGCGAATCACCGCTCCGCACTTCCTGCAGCGTTCACGTTGGGTGCAACCGCATATACATATATTTTTATTCTTCGCAATAAACCGGGCCTTCTCGCTCATCGTCATGCACTCCACACCGGCACCGAATTTTCTGCGATACGAGCTTATTAACATCTTCGCATAAAGATTTCTGAAGTCTATTCTAGCTCTCCCTGGCTTTATATAGCCAGTGAATTCCCCTGTGGCTCCCACCCGAGTCGTCAAAAGCGGATATGGTGTTCATCCTACGCTCATGTCCGCTTGTGCCAAGTTCGGAATATACGAAGGATGCGACCATGAGAACACCCAAACATAGATAGATAGATAGATAGATAGATAGATAGATAGATAGATAGATAGATAGATAGATAGATAGATAGATAGATAGATAGATAGATAGATAGATAGATAGATAGATAGATAGATAGATAGATAGATAGATAGATAGATAGATAGATAGATAGATAGATAGATAGATAGATAGATAGATAGATAGATAGATAGATACGCTCAAAGTTGCCGAAGTTCGCTAAGAAATGCTTTGCATTAAAAATAAGTGTTAAGAAAAACATTCTTGATAGTAATATAACATTGGTTACATCAAGTCAGGTAGTGTCAGGGGTGCTATTAATAACAACTTTTCTACACTGGGAACTTTAATGGCAGGAACAACCGAATCCGCTTATTGCTTCGGCTTTGGCAAGTCGGTGTTTGGCAAGTTACCAAAACACCAGAAGACGTGTAGTGTCCAAATGAACTTGCTGAATTTGTTGAGTTTCTTACCTCTGCCTAGCGTACTGATCTTGTTTGTTCCAATGTAAAATAGAGAAAGCAATTGCATATTTTGAAATAAATTTTCGTTTTTTTTCGTTGTTTTTTTTATTGTCTGGGTGAACAGATCTCAAGGTGAATGTGCCACCACGTATTACAAACGTGCGATCTTCTATCGTTGCAAATGAAGCTGACTCCGTGGAACTGCCTTGCGCTGCCCAGGGATACCCCCCGCCCAAATACTTGTGAGTACTTTTCGTTTTGTATTCTTGATTCTCGGAATGCAAATCACTTTTGGCGAATACAAAATTGCAACAAAGCTCGCTTAACTGCCCTAAGGAGGTAAACAATTTACCAGCACTTATTGTACCATGAAAGAAAGCATGCCCTGCCGAACCGAAGCGACACGCGGTCGTACGAAGATTATACATCGAAGTAAACATTGCAGTAAAGAATTACAGACCCCGACGGCTGCATTTCTATGGGGGCGAAATGCAAGAAGACCTACGCAGTTATGGGCAGGTTGAATAACTCTACCCGGTCAAAATTGCTGCCGAGTACTCGACTACAGCGCGCTTCCTAATTGCGTCGTTTGACAAGTAAAAGACAGAAATTATTAACGAGTACTTTTAGCGAACCAAAGGCACTTTGACCGTTTCTATCTATCTATCTATCTATCTATCTATCTATCTATCTATCTATCTATCTATCTATCTATCTATCTATCTATCTATCTATCTATCTATCTATCTATCTATCTATCTATCTATCTATCTATCTATCTATCTATCTATCTATCTATCTATCTATCTATCTATCTATCTACACGCTCATGAATATGACGCCATGATGGCGTGATATCGCGGCAACGTCAACTGTGGTTGCAGTGTTCATTATCGGCGCTTATAGCAAAGTAACAAACATTACATATAAACTCGTATGAGTCGCCAAGCTATGACCAAGGGTTGCTCACTCTGAAGGAATGCGGCACGGCATAAACTGTTTCTCATGATGAGCAAATCATCGCACCACAGCGTGCAGTTCATTTCGATAAAACAGACATCTGCACTCGAAGGTGACTACCGACTCCACGTAGGACGATAGGATACCCTTAGGTCGTCAGTGTATATGACGGGCCTGGTAAGGCACGATCGATGCCGTAGCAAGGGGGGCAGAGGAGGGGTAGGGCCCTAAAACTCCCCTCCCCTCCGCCACCAAAATTGCTGCTTTCTTAAATAGGTACTTTCCACAAAATGGGCACTTTCCTCAAATAGTTATGGCCTTCAGCAAGCGCTCCTCCTTGCCCCCACTTCCCTGCGAAATTTCCATGCTACGGGCCTGGCCGCGATATACCCAAAACTACTCATCATTCACCAAGTCGGTCCAACTCGCAACGCTTCAGCGAACGCAATAAAACCAAATTCCTTATAGGCCACTCTTTGCTTACGGCTTCGCTGACATCGACTCCCAAAATGAGTGGGGTCTGCCGAATTATTATTATTATTATTATTATTATTATTATTATTATTATTATTATTATTATTATTATTATTATTATTATTATTACTATTATTATTATCAGCAGTAGAAGAATTCTCGTGCCCTATCATGCTACAACGGGTTGGACGCTAGTGATAGGTAGTATTGTGATCTTGCCCGGCATAGTGATGAAAGCACTTCAGTGCAAGAATGCATGCGCACACGGTTATATGAATGCTGCATTAGATTTTACAACAGAGGCTAGAATCATAATGTTAAATCAAGGCGGTGTCGCATGTGTCTCCATGACAACCACAGTGACGCCTATTACGCTCATGATGATAATGATGACTGATGGGCTTTAACGTCCCAAAACCACAATATAATTATGAGAGGCGACGTAGTGGAGGGTTCCGGAAATTTCGAACACCGGAAGTTTCTTTAACGCACACCTAAGTTTAAGTACACGGGCCTTGAGCATTTTCGCCTCCATTGAAAATGCGGCCGCCGACGCCGGGATACGATCCCGCGACCTGCGGGTCAGCAGTAGAGCACCATAACCACTAGACCACCGTGTCGGGGGAGTCCTATGACGCGTAGGCCTATAACAGCAAGTCAGAAATTAATATATGCATGTTACGATCCTTGCCGATGGGTGATTCCAGCCCTTTAATATGTCACATGGCTATGAGAGCCGGCAGGCTGTCGAGAATGTGGCTGAGACCCACTACGCGCGCTCTTCTTGATGCACGATCTGCTTATTTGCTTTCACTCCTTTTTTTTTTTACGAGTGACTTGTGGGAATATAAAGGCACACACTTTTGTGGGATACCTAAAGGGCGGAAAAGAAAAACATATATATGTAAAGAAGCATTGTATGAGCATAATATTCTTACTACAGTTACTTGCCGGTTGCGCTTTACTTTTTTTCTGGTCATCGAAGAAACGAAAGATACAAAAAAAGTCCCAGTTTCGCCGCAAGGGCGAAGCAATGAATGCGCCAGCAAGAAATTGGAATGTCACACGAAGATCAACGAGCAGCTCAATACTTGCAGCGTTCCACTGAAGCACAAAGAAGGACGCTCGAAAAGGACGCGCAGGTATACACAGGCCAAGCGTGAACTAACAACTATCACAGTTGTTACGCCTTTGTGTTTGAGCAACGCGCTGCAAGTGTCGACAACGCAGAACCCGACGCTCTTAGATATTTATGGCATGCGCCCTCCGTGCGACGGAAATGGGCCGGCTCGTTTTATCTCTGCTTCAGCCTTGTCCATCACCTCCGCTTGCGCGCGTTTACCCGCGGATAGAATATACGATGCGCGGGGGTCGGTTATCAATTTGGACTTGATACGGAACATGACGGTTATGGCGACGCGTACGCCAACGGCAAAACCCGTCGAGAGTGTCCATATAATTGCTGTCGCAATAAAAACGCATTCCTCGTGTTCTAGGGTTGCCACAACATACGAGCAACACCAAAGGCAAACCCCTTCCATGCCATCTGGTACACAAGCTGTACTTAAGATACGAAACTGGTGAAAGAAAAAAAAGCGACAAAAAGTATGCAGTATACCAAAAGAAAAAAAAACATGGCTGATCCCTTCTGTCATAGGAATCGTTATAACACGAAAGTGAAACGTGTCTTCACAGAAGTAGTTCAGCGTTTGTTCTGCATTGCTTCGCCACAAGGGCGATGGAATGAATGTTTTGTAGCAACAAATTGTAATCTCACGCGAAAAACGGCAAGCAGCTGGAAACTTACAGCGCGCTCCTCAAGCAGAAAGGACGTGCGAAAGGACATGCACAGGACCAGCGCGAACTAACTGTCACGGCTCGACACTTAACGCGCGCTGCTCAAAGAGAAGGATACGCGAAACGAACGCACAAGTATACACAGGACGAGCGCGAACAAACAAAATAATATGTTGGGTTTCTCATTCAAGAACCATGAAATGATTATGAGAGACGCCGTAGTGGAGGGCTCCGGAAATTTCGACCACCTAATTTAAGTACACCGGCGAGCGCGAACTGACAACTGCCACATTTGTTACTTCCTTGTAATGAGCGGCGCGCCTCTCACAAACGCGGCTGCTGCAGCGAGCAAAGTGACCTTCGTGCGCTCTGCAACTTAAACCGCTATCACAAGATAAGTGCGTGCGCCCGAGCAAACACGGCCTGGCGAGGCACACGCTCATCGCAACACGCGGGGCGACGACCTTTAAAGCGCGCCCATCGCGCTATCTCGCTAGTCATAACAAAGACACGCTTACGTCACCGATTTCTGAGTACCGCCGACAGTAAATGATGTATATAAATAGCTTGCCATTAGTACAATGCAGAACGTGCGGTTCGTGGCCGAGTCGATTCGCGCCGCGCGCTGCGTAGCGAGAGGTCGTAGGGTTCGACTCCCGATGACGGAAGTTCTTTTCTTTGCTATCTGCTAGTATATATTTTTCAATGACATACCCGTGATGGAAATACTTCGGTGAAGCCATGGTGGGCCCCGGCATAAAACACTTTCGTGTTTAAAAAAGCAGCAGTGGAAGAACACTGTTCCTATAGAGCAGGGGTCTCAAAAACGCGGCACGTGGGCCGCATGCGGCCCGCGAGGCTCTCGGTTGCGGCCTGCAGCCCGAATTTGACTCCCTTCGCCCTACATTTGTTTATTTTCTTAATAAGTATGTTCGTGAGCTACGCAGTCCTGAATAGTTTAAGGCATTTCCTCTGCGAGGCATCCCGTGTGTTCACCTTGTGTTAAAACATAACCGTGCAGCAAAGCTATATTTCAATATCTGCGTCCAGATTTCTGCCAGTTTGGAAACCGGTATCAACATGTTGGAATCCTGTTATTGGAAATTATGTGGCGCCAAATCTCCTTCAAAAATGACCTGCATATGAGATGTGGGAAAGTTTTCTTTCAAATGGCAGCGTTTTCTGGAAAATTGTACAAACTGCACCCCCCCCCCCCCCCCCGGCTTGTACCTCCTTCAATGCCCCGGCCCTTGCGAGACTCAATTGCGTGACTGCGGCCCGCTGGCTGAGGGGAGTTTGAGAACCCTGCTATAGAGGTAGCTACACAGATGCGAAACAAAAAAAAAAGAAAAGAGGGCTTCGACAGAATGGACGCGTCCCACGAGTGTGGAGGAGACAAGAGCCCGGCGTAGTGAGAAACTGAGACCGGTACGCAGTCTCGCAAGCGAGAAAGAAAAAATTAGCAGTGGCTTAACTTTGCCATGCCAGGACATACGTAGCGTGAGCTACAAACGGACGGACGGGCGGACGGACAGATGGACGGACGGACTAGCGAGCGAGCTCACGCGAGTCAAGCGCCAGCCCACTATACTCTGTTTCACCACTACCGTTCAGCACTACCAAGACTACGGGGTGTAAGCAAGCTACACGCTTGCGCAGCAAAACATAGTTCTAAATATAATTACCTCTCAAATTACGGGGTCGACACGTTTGCGCTTGTTTGACACGTGTTGCGTTATATCTATGCGTGATATATTTATTATTTATCGCATTCACGTCGTATACCTTTATTGCGGTATCAGTAACTACCGGTAGCTGCGGTTGCAAATAAACATGGCAGCGCACATGCAGACGCGACCGCCCGCTTCGATCGGAACTTGCGCTAGCTATTCGCCCACTAAGCTGGCAGCAACAAATAAATGATGGAATGAGCCATCGCTTTGTGCCATCTCACGCTGAGGAGAAAGCATCAGGTACATTTTCTCGTTATTTGCGAGATAAGCTGTTCGTTTATCATCGCCTGCTAAGTATAACGCGCCCAGAATTTGATAAGGGTTCTTGGAATTAGCGCCATATAGTCACGAATACATCGCTGTCGAAGCATCAGCACATTAATAAACCTAAAGCAAATACAAGCGTCAGTTTGTCGCTTAAGAGTCACATGGCGCACAATGACGACTTGATAAATTCGAAGCGGAGGGCACCAGCTGCGATCGGTGCAGCCTTTTTTTTTTTTTTCTTTTTTTTTTTTTTTTTTTTTGTTCGGTGAAGCTGTCTGACCGCTTCAGTCACCCTACGCGTGCGAGCAGACGCCAGGCAGACGCCGAGCAGACGACGCGACGCGGATGAATAAATGTGGAGGGTCTAAACGCCCTTCCTATTGGCTAAGGGGCCCTGTAGCCTTCACAGTGGTAAATAGAACTTCTGAAACAAAGTATAGTGACAACTCGGTTCAGGAGCTTCCAGGCCTTCCCCGACGCGCCAGCTGTGCACCGTGTGACGTCATGGCTCCTCGCGCATGCGCAGCACGGCTCTCGATGAGCCACGCGAAACTGTTCAACCTCGGAGCTTACGCTACAAAGAAGTGAAAGCGACGAGGGATGTCGCAAGCCAGTTTTGGGCCCAAGCCACAGGGAATGACCGCAAGTGGAAAGGAGACCACGGGGAGCCGAGACACGCCTTTTCGGTGAGGAGGAATGAGATGAGAGAGGCGCTTAAAGGGGAAGAGGTGCCGTCCCGCGTATTTCCCCAGTCTTCCCCAGACTGTCTTATCGTCCTCCTTGGCCGTAACCTCTCTTGATGGATGAACACGCAACGCCTCTTCACGTCCTTTCGCAGGCGCGGGCACAGCGTCCACTTTGCCGTGAAGGATCTCAACTGCTCGCTAGCTGCGCCCTTTCGGAAGCGCAACGCGCATACATGTCACACACCGGTCAATATCCAACACCTCCTCCTACCACTCTTACGTTTAAATAGCGGAGGTTATTCAAGTTTGAGCTTCGTCCCTGTGTCGTTCGCGCAAAACTGAGTGAGTGAGTATGAACTTTATTAAGGTCCTGAGGAGAAAGAAAGCGGTGCCGAAGGCGGCTCCACCCAGGTCGGGGCCGGTAGACAGAGTCCTTCGGCGACGGCCCAGGCCCTCTGGACAGCCTTGAGCTGAGCTATGAGCTCTGTGCTTCTAAGCGCTGATTCCCAGGAGGACTGGTCAGAAAAGTCTGCGCCCGCGTTGGCAGGGCACAGCCACAGCATGTGTTCGGCATTGTTATATTCGTGGCCGCAGTGTGGGCGCGCAGTAGGAAAGTCAGGATTGATCTTGCTTAGTGTTGTTGGTGTGATGTATGTTCGAGTCTGCAACTGTCTGTAAGTGATTGCTTGTGCTCTGTTGAGCTTTGTGTGAGGAGGAGGAAAAGTTCGCCGTCCTAATCTATGATGAGAGGTGAGTTCGTGGTATGACACGAGCGGGTCTTTGTTGTTGAGCTTCCTAGAGGCTGCATTGAAGCGAGGGGGGGGACCGCAGGCGCGGAAAGTGAGTTCTCGCGCCAGTTGGTGTGCTCGCTCGTTTGGGCACACCTAATCGGTCGGGTATGCAGCGCGAGAATTGGGCAAACTTCTACCATACAGCAGGTGCGAGGAAAGGCGAATGCATTTAAGGGAGAAAGCATAGCGAGGGAGAGTGATGAAGAGTGGGGAGAAGAAGGTTGGAGCCATGGGTGGGAGAGAGTAAAGCCTAGTAAAACGAGGAGAGCTGAGGCAGGCAGCCAGGAGAAGGGAGGCGAAAGTAAAGCGAAAACTGTGCCCGTCGAAATGGAGAGGACAAAAGAAAAGAGGAGGAGAGATGATGAGAAGTAGAGAAAACGTTGAGAACTAATAAATAAAGCGAAACAAGATTTCGTGGCGAGTTGGAATTCAAAACTGGCACTTTCCGAAGGTTAGCGTCGCAAGCTCACCTTCGGCTATCAAGGCACGGTAGCCAAAGAAGCATTTATGGGAACCATATGATTGCGTTGCTATAGGCAAGATAACAATAAAAAAGATGAAGACAAACTGAAAGAAAGAAACGCAGAAAGAATAATAATAATAATATCTGGGGTTTAACGTCCCAAAACCACGATGTGATTATGAGAGACGCCGTAGTGGAGGGCTTCGGAAATTTTGACCGTCTGGTGTTCTTTAACGTGCACTGACATCGCACAGTACACGGGCCTCTACCATTTCGCCTCCATCGAAATGCGACCGCCGCGGCCGGGATCGAACCAGCGACCTTCGGGTCAGCAGCCGAGCACCGTAGCCACTGTTCCACCGAGGCGGACAAACGCAGAAAGAAAGAGAGAAAGAAAGCATACCATAGCCATCCATACAATGGTAGGTATACAAGGTGTCGTAAAAGGGAATTCAGAGTGGCGAGGAAGGAACGGAGGAAGGGAGTGGGTAAAGAATAGCATAGCCATATATACTACAGTATAACAAGAGGCTAGCAAATGGATGTGAGGGGGAGGAGGAGGTAAAGGAACTGCCCCAAGTTTTTTTTTTTTTTTTTTTCGTACTTCACCTATATTCGGCTCCACAGTAACTTACGTCAGGAATGCAAGGCACACGTTGAGTGCTCTTGTGCTCGAGACGTTGCTCTGCTCTATGCTAGATGATATGTCAGTGACCATGAAGACTTCATCCTGACGGGGGATACGCAAAGCAGAAATCTGTGCTTTCGAGTAATCAACACACGATTCCCTGATACACGCTTACAGATTACTCCCGGATTGTGATCAAAAGTAGTAGCGAGATCTTGCACACAAGGCAACGCGTATTGCAAAGGCAAAAAAACTCAGATATTTGTCGCTGCTATGTATGCGCGCGGTACGGGATTGTAAGAGGAATCGGCTACATTTTGTACGAACAAGCGAAAGGTTCTACGCTAGAAAACAGCAGTTATTTAGAGCACCTACTTCAATGTATTAGGAACATATACACTCTAGTCGAGTTCTCATAAGGCAGCAGCTGCTGTTCAGAACAGAGTAGAAACTGCAGAAAACTTGAGCGTCACCTTCAAGAGTGCAAACCGATAGCTCAATCGGGTCCAGTGCGCATCGCCTTCTCAATTGCTAGCCTCGCTTCGGTTCTCGGTGGATGTCTCAACGATGCCGTAAGGAAACGAACGTCTATGCGCGTAACATTAACCGCTTCTATCCTAGAATGTTTACTTCAAGTACAGTGGTACAGTTGCGAAGAGCCCACTACGCCATAATCTACCTTTTGCGAATCGGCGAAGGGACTACTACGCGCACGTAAGGCAGCACGCGAAGCACCTACACAGCTGCTTACTTTGTTGATGATTTTGCTGCTGATGATGATTAAATATATATGAGTGTTTTGTAATAGATGGGGCCTTAAAACACCCACCTTTTCCGTGATTCATATTTTTTGATGCCTTGTGCGATTCTACGGTTCTTCCCCGCAATATTTCATGCGTTACGGATACTCCTCCCACCACATGACATTCAAATTGTGTGCGTTTTAGATGCGAAGCATCTAATGCTCGGGGCTGTGTCCGTCCCTCCCGCGTCCCCCCGTACGGCGTCCCGCGTCCGGCCACTTTCATGAAGTAGGGAAGCACCCACTATGCGAACCAGAACACTAGTACAATAAGGCCGTCAACCACCATCACAGTCACAAGGGTCCTGGCCGCGAGCACAGAGTGGCTGCTTAGCAATGGCTTGGCAGGTGGTGGGTGCAAGCAAAGAATAACACGCACTACCGGTAGTGTCTGTCGCCCACATTGACTCCATTCCTTAATCTTGCTTGCATGTGCTTGCGGGGTTTTTGTCTGTCCCGCGTTCCACACCCCCCTCTCTCTCTCCTCTCCTACGCTTCCCCCCTTTCCCTCCTCTAGGAATCTCTGCTCTACGGAGCGGCGCCCGCATCCCGTTGACTCCATTCCGTGATCTTGCTTGCATGTGCTTGCGGGGGGCTTTGTCCGTCCCTCCTCCCCGCATACCACACCCCCCGCAGCGCATGCGCGTCCCCTCTCCCTCTCTCTCCTCTCCTATGGTCCCCCCGTTCTCTCCTCTTGGAATCCTCTACTGTACGGAGCGGCGCGCACGACAGGTGGTGCGACAGCTGCATACTCCTCTGGGAGCGCCACGGTAGTACCGCGGTATGAAAATGACGGAGCGCGCGCGCCTCAATCTCTCTTCTTGGCAGCGCCGCGATGAGCGCCCGGGCCGCTGCCGCGAAACGGGAACGGCGACGTTTCTCCCGCTCAAGCCAGCCATCCCCGCTGCTTCGCATCCACACATGGTTCCCTTTAGCGGGAGATGGGGAAGTTTTTTTTTTTTTTCGGTAGCAGTTTCACGCAAAGGAGTGACTCTGTAGTAGAAAACCTGCTTGCCACGCAGGAGGCCTGGGTTGAAATCTCACTCGTATCGAAGATTTTTATTATTTATTTGCTTTACATCTTTCGATCTATCGCTCAAGGACAATGCTGTTTTTTTTCTCTCACAACCAACGACACCGACGCCGAAGGTGAAATTTCTGCGAACCAAACTTTTTAATGCAATCGCGTTAACATTGCCTCTATGCATTCAACAGAACTCCAGGTAATCATAATCTACCATACTTTTATTATTTCTATTCAGATGGGAGAAGCTGAGTACGGCGGACAATGCCAGCCCGCAGGCACCCGTCGCCGTGGGAAGCTCCAGGCACGAACCGACCGAAGGATCGCTGTTAATCCGCAAGGTAGAGCCGCAGGATGCCGGGAAATACATGTGCCTGGTCACCAACGCGGTGGGCGAGGAACGGGCCACCATCACGCTCGACGTGCGATGTGAGCAGTCTGCCTCCATCTATATGCCACTCTTATGCTTCCACACTCGTCCAAATAGTCAACGATGTTCAGTCTTGTAGCACTAAGCTCATAAATGGTGGCGCACGCAAGAACACACCCATTACCTGGCGTTTTTTTAAATGCGAAGCATTTCTTTGCGTACTGCAGACACTTTGAGCGTTTCTATCTATCTATCTATCTATCTATCTATCTATCTATCTATCTATCTATCTATCTATCTATCTATCTATCTATCTATCTATCTATCTATCTATCTATCTATCTATCTATCTATCTATCTATCTATCTATCTATCTATCTATCCGCCTACGTCTGGGTGCTGTCGTAATCACCTCCTTAACTTGGGGTAGACCAAAATGAGTATGGGAGAGTAAGAGAGTTCGACGATTATGACTGTCTGGTCATGACATGAATAATGTGAAAATCCCGTCGCGTACGACGTCGAACCATTTCCTCTGACACCTGTGGCAAATACCCGTATACCACGGGCCGTGGTATGCGGCTATGTGCCACAGTTGTTTGACAGTTTATATCTACCGAGGAACGGCGAGAACAGACATTGGTTATTTGAATGCGAGAGCGTTAATAAAAACCGACATCGGCAATCTTGACCCAGCGAATGCAAAGAATAAATGTTACGGTCCCAGCAGGAATCGAACCCAAGCAATCTGCGTGGCATCAAATATTCTACCACAAAGCCACGCCAGGTCTCGGAACTGCTTTGGAAAAAGACCCTATGCAGGCGTAATGTTGGTGAAACGTCAATTGTGGTTGCAGTGCTGCCCATCAGATTTTATAAACATTACATATATACTGCAACGATGCAGACGTCACGTCGGGTTAGCGTCAATTGTAGTTATGCGTCATCCACTGAAGTTGGTCTACGTAGCACTATCCAGGGCTACAATCCTCGCAAGCACAAGCGCTACATTTCAGCTTACCGCTTCTGGTGTTGGTAATACCCATGTTGCTCTTGGCATCGTTACGCAACTGTAAAAAACTGGTTATATAAAACATATGCGACTGTTCAACATACATGTCTGTGCGTATAACATTTGTACATATGTTTAGCGTCATTTCGTAACGTTTCGCTCAACAAAAAAAATTACACAAGAGTCACCTTCCCTCCGCATGCTTTGCATGACATCGATTTCCATGGTAAGTGGGATATGCCGAATTTGTTTAAAGGGAAGCTCAACGAAACTTTTGCCGCCGAGATATTCAGCAAAATTGAAAGATAGGGTGCTGAAACCGATTAAAGTGCCCAGGATGGCCTGGTTTCTTGGTGCGGCATATTTGGATAACGATGGCAGCCGAAGATACAGGACACAACAGGGCAACAAACACACACGGCGCCGATATGCGCCGTGTGTGTCTCTTTGATGCATTCTTGTGTCCCGCCTCTTTACGCTACCACTACTTTCCAAATATGCTGAGATTGGTGAGATTGGTAGACACAACATTCATTTGAGGCAGAAACTGGCGGAAAATAACGAATTTAATGAGCTCTTCACAAGCTGCCTTGTCTAGCGGCCGCGCCGTGAACTAGAGGAGGTGACGGTTAACGCCCCCAGAAACGGGCGCGCCAACATTACCAGTTCTCGCCCGAGTCTCTCAACCGCTCCCTCTACCACTACGATTTCTGGAACCCCTACTATCGGTACCGGCAGCGAAAATCGCCCCCCGCCTAGGGTAAGGCTCCTAAACGGTGGGGCACATCTCAGCGCCCTTGTAGAAAGGGGGAAAGAAAAGCGGGCAGCGGCCCTCCGCCACGGAGCCAGCTGAAGTCAATATCGTCGATGCGCAGCCCCCATCGCGCCCTCCTTGCATCGCTCTGGCGTGCAGCCGTGATGTGCTGGCAATCCACGAAATATACGGGCAGCCTTTCCCAAATATGGGAAATAAACTCTTTTTATCGGAAAACTCGCGCCTTGCGAAGAGCTAATTAAATTCGTTGTTTCCCGACAGTTTCTGCTTTAAATGAGGGCTGTGTCTACCGATTTCAGCATATTTGGATAGTACTGGTAGCGCAAAGAGACGGGACACAAGAATGCGTCAAAGAGACACACACTGCGCATATATGCGCTGTGTGTGTTTGTTGCCTTGTTGTTTCCTGTTTCTTCGGGCTGTCAATGTTATTGAAATATACCACACGAAGAAATATGTCTTCCGAGTGATACTTTGGTTGTTTTGTCTTTTTTTTTCTAATTATGTTCTGCATCCCTTTAAACTTTGTTTCTAGGGGGGCATTTGGGGGGTGCAACAGCAAAAAAAGCCTATCACAGGACTAGACCAGAATCGAAAACTTTAGCGCTTTACAACGTTCCAAATACAAATAATACATTTTGATATCATAGACGTTGCGGTGACATAAGGAAATAATTTATGTGGTTTTACAAGCCCCCAACCACGATATGATTTATTATGAGGCACGCAGTAGTAGCGGTCTACGGTTCGACCTTGTCTAGCTGGAGATCTTTGATTGCGCGCTCATTCAAGTACTCGGACCATACCGCATCTTGCGTCCATCTGAATGGGCCGCCACAGCCGGGAATCGAAACGGTAAGCTGGTGCTGCACCCCAAAGCCAACATGGGTGGTGTCGTTCCATAACATGCACTGGCGTTTTGACACAAGCTACTCAAGATATTGAACTTCGAACGTAATTGTGTCTTGGGGGGATAATAAGTTTATTACCGCAAAATTAAAAACTCACCGGGTCCCTCATGCATTCACCTATGACCCGTGCCACACGAGCACAAGAAATGACATTCAGTAGTTCATGCATTAAGTTCCTCTCTCGGAAGTACAAGTTAGACCATAAGTCGTCGTCGACAGCTGCAGAACTTGTTGCAATATGGGAAGCCATCCAGTTTGTGTCCGACCAAACACCACGTAAATGGTTGATACTGTCTGACTCAAAATCCGCATTGCAAGCCATTAACTCTTGCGCAAAAAGCGGACAACATTTTACATTAACTTTAGAACTCATTGAAGCATTCGACCTCACGCAGAGGAAGGGCCACACAATCACATTGCAATGGATCCCTGGACACTGTGGACTGGCAGGCAATGAACTTGCGGATGCTGAAGCAAAAGCCGCTATGTATAACGCCCCCATAGAGGTGAAAGTGCCGTACTCCAGAAGTGACGTGAACTCTTTATTGAGATCGCTCATGCGAGAGTGCGCAACGGCTTATTGGTCGCGGCCAGACCATCGATGCAGGCGTCTGCGAGAAATAGATCCTGAGATGACTTTTCGTCTCCCAGCTACAATCAACCGCAGCAACTCCAGTTTGCTACACCGGATTCGTCTGGGTGTGGCATTCACTCGCCGCTACGCACACCTCATCCGCCGTGCGGACAGCCCGAACTGTGAACGCTGCCAAGTGTGTGAAACAACGGCGCATATACTTTGTGATTGCCCACTTTACGTGTCGCAACGAAAAACGCTCGCTTCAACGCTGGCAGGAATCGGTGTGGGGACACTAAATGAAAGTGGCATTCTATCAGCAATGTGTGATCAGACGAGATCAACAACTGCTATAAGGGCCGTAATAGATTTCCTAAGTAGTACAGGACTGAACGCTAGACTCTAGCGAAGCCACAATGCTATCACATTGCAGCCACAATGCATTCATTGAAGCCACAATGCATTCATTGTATATACGCATAACCTATTTCTCTCCCCATCGTCACCCTTCATCACTTCTTTTTTTCCCTTGTCCCTTTTCCCCTGTGCAGAGTAGCAGGCTAGAGCGAACTAGCTCAGGCCGACCTCTCTGCCTTCTAATAAATCATTATCTCTCTCTCCAAGTTCCTCAATGACATTCATTTTTTTTCTTCGGGGGAGCAGCCACACGAGCATCAATGGCATTTCACCAGGTGATGTCGATAACAGTGACTTTTGTAATGAACAATTAAGAATAATAACAGAATATATGCACTAATAATACATCTAAATAATCAAAAATATTAAAATCATGAGTAATATATCATAGTAAGTAATAATAATAAAGTAAAGTAATAAGAACTTGAGTTCTTATTACTTTACTTTATTCATGTATAAAATATTAAGTCACCTATGAAATATTTTTCACAAGTTAGATACTATTTCAAATGTTTTTTGTGTGCGGCAGTGAGGAAGCTCTGGTGTTGAGAGTGCGAATTTCTCAGTTGAATGGATTCTAGCTAAGCCATCAGGCGACGAACGGCATTAAGACGAATGTCATTTTATTTTCCAATGCAGCACCGCGCGAAACGCATTAAATTTTAAGGCGCTAGGAAGTTAATGCCATTTTTGAGCCCCCCGCAGCGCAGTGTAAGAGACTTCGAAGGCGAAAGCCATGTTTTTTTTCTTCTCGGTAGATGTGTTCATCCTGCCCCGCCACCCTCTAAAAGCCTTCTGCGCCTAACGTGGTTTTTGCACAGCCTCCGTGATCGCCCCACCATTGACCAAGGAAGGACGTCATGTGATGACGTTACCATGTCAAGATATGATGACGTCATAAATTTTAGCGATCTCTGATGTAATGTTGACGTCATATGGTGACGTCATCACGTGATGAAGATTTCTTGAATCACTCGTGTTGACGCCGCCGACGGGGGACGTCGACGGGGAACGCCGGTCACTTTTCGCATTCGATGAGGCATGAAGCTTTCGCCACTATAAAACTGGGCTTCAAAGCAGGGGTTGGCAACGTGCGGCCCCCGGCACGACGTCGGCACCCCCCGCCCCTCCTCCCCTTGTATTTCTTTAGATGCGAAGCAGCTTTTGCTCGGGGCTGTGTCCGTCCCTTGGCGACCGTCCGCTCCCCCCACTCCGCATGCGCAAACTCTTCCCCCTCTCCTCGCGTGAGCGCGAGGAGGTGGGAGGAGGTGGCGTGAGCGCTGCATCCGCTTCGTTTCTCCTCTCCCGTTTCTCTGTCTCCGGCGCAACTGTGCGCTCGTATATAATGCGGCGCATGCTCGCTCCGTTGCACTCTCCTTCGCAACGGCGCTATGGATGTGAACGTTGGCGCCAGTTGTAGCGGCATCGGTAACGTAAACAACAAATGGAAACACAAGTGAACACCAGCGCTGCTTCGTATCCCCACATGGTTCCCTTTAGTGGGAGATGGTGTAATTTTTTTTTTGCGACATAGACTTGCCCTTAAGACAATATTTGTTGTGTATATTTGCATTAAATGTGCGCCGTTAGGCCGGTGTTGTGCATGAAGTGAAGCAGCGTCTTGTGAAATGTGTTGTCATGTATTCATCGGTCACAACTACTTCCTGCCTTCAATGTAGTTTCTGCATGGATTACAACTGCCTATCTCGACTGTAAGGAAGCTCTTTCGGTGTTAAACAAACATGTTAAACAAACAGTCTAAATCAACCTCCGCAACTTTTTGAAGTGGAGGGCCAAGTCGCACAACGGCGACACAGCTGAGGGCCGGATGGCATATCAGGAAGTGGGGGGGGGGGGGGGGGGGGTAAAAGTGAAAAGTGCTGTGAAGGCATAGAAAAGAAATTCGTCAAATAGACAATAACTTACAAAACTGGATTAGAAATTACGTTCCTTTTCAGCGCGCATGTCACAAAGTTGCGATCAAACATAGGCAACTAGCGAAAACACCATTTTCGGCCAGAACTGCAATGTCGGTTTTCAGATTGGAAGTGACCAGGGAATGAGGGGGAGGTTCGGCGTCGTGTTGAGGGCCGCATAATACAAACCTGCGGGCCGCAGGTTGCCGACCAATGGTCTAAAAAAAAAAAAAAAACTTCTGTTCCAGCACGGAAAGTCGAGCTAGTTGGTAGGAATGCATATTTGAATAGCGCAAAAAAAGACACAGGGGCACAGGCGAGAAAACTGTTCCAGTTTTGTACAATATTGTCAACTCGTCGAACTTTTCGTTTTACATGCAAAGCCCCCCCCTTCCTTTCGCCCTTTCCGTCCGGCCCACTCCATGCTGCCTTATGCCCCTCGGCCCTGCAAATGTTGCCAACCCCATGCTTTAAGGCCATATTTAATATCCGAACTGACTTTTGGTTCATTCAGTGTTCTTTCGGGGAAATTCCACTTATATTCGCCGTTATTTTTCCGCCACTGCCACAGCTCCTGTAGAGGCACGCCTAGTGCCTGAGGTGCTCACCGCTCATGTTGGCCAGCCGGCAGCCCTGCGTTGCGTGTCGGCGGGTAGACCTCCACCCCTGCTTAGGTGGTTCAAGGACGCTCAGGAGCTGCTGGACGATGGGGTGCGCGTTCGCCTGCTCGATGACCGACACCTCATGCAGCTGGCCCCTGTGGCCACCCAGGATGGCGGCATGTACCAGTGTCTGGCCAACAATGCTCTCGCCCAGGCGCAGGCATCGGCACAGCTCATCCTCGGAGGTGAGTCCGTAGTTTCATCAATCTGGACAAGAAACCAAGCCCTAAATACAAGTTGCGACACAAATGTAGTCGGCGTAAAAAGCCTTATTTCGAGATTGCGCAGATGTAGGGGGAGCTTCCATCCGAACGTTTATTTTTGAGATGTGAGCAAAAGCGTTCCCGAAAGCTCGCAAACGTAACCACTTTTTAAAACTTGAACCGAAAACGAAGTCGCACTTTTGCTGCAAAGGAGAATCATGAATGCGGCAGCAACAAATGGGAATGCTGTGCGAAGTAAGGCTAGCACATAAACTCCTTTAGGATCCGATTTCGCTTAGCTCTACAAAGGGGAATACGGCTGATCCAGTAAAATAAGCTGTTTTCTTGCTGCCTGTCGGTTAAACACAATGGAAACGGTGAGCGCACAGCGCGTACAAGGATGGGAGCAGAGCGTATTCATGACCGTGCACAGTCAGCCGGTCATGTGGCGAATATATATATATATATATATATATATATATATATATATATATATATATATATATATATATATATATATATATATATATATATATATATATATATATATATATATATATATATATATATGCATATATATATATATATATATATATATATATATATATATATGCACGTTCGTTCATCTTGCCTTCACGTTTTATTTTGCTTAATGTAAGCCCTCATTTTGTGCAGACACCGCTCCAGTACTATTAGAATCGCCCAAGGATTTCAAAGTAAAACCCGGTGATTCCTTGCTCCTCAAGTGCGAAGCCACGGGTTCCCCGGCACCCAAGATAACGTGGAGCGTCGATGGCATTCCTGCTCGCCACATGAAATCGAGCCGGGTCAACATCAGCGAGGTATGTGAACTTGATCGACGTGCGTACCAGACTGATCTTTGAGGAAGCAAATTGATCGCGATCTAGCCGCTATAATAACGTTCATGTACAACCCCATCCTACTTTATCCGCCAACAGCTTTCGTCTCAATACGGGAAGCTCTTACAGTAAGATAAGAGCAGCATCACAAACACATAACAATCGCAGAAACATATCATTCACTGCTTTGTTATCTCTAACACACTACAGCCTCGATATTTAACAGAGTTACAGTACTGCATATTTGAATAAGACGCCAGCGTTCCCACTGAACCAACAACAGAGGCAAATCCACTGAACTATCCACAATAAATAAATTCAAACACCTCGCCACGTAGGGTGGTACGAAAAATGATAGGCCTAACGTTGAGTAACAGAAGCAAAGCAGAGTGGACGAAAGAACAAACGTGGGCAGCCGATATTCCTGGCTGCGCGGCCTAAGTAATGCAAACTATAGACAATGATGATGATGATGATGACGTTCTCTAGTCGACGCCAAAATGTATAGCCAACTGGTTGCTGCGTATATGAATCCAAAAATCTATTATCTACTTGTACAAGAAGTATGTAAGAAACGCAGCTAATCTCCAAAGGCTCAAATACAAGTTCGTTCGAGCGTTGCTTCCCCATATCGTTAGGACACGAGATATAAGAACGCTCACTTTAATAAAAACCTGATGAAAGTGGTCAGGCTGATTGCCTAGGGATCTGATCAGTACATTCAAATACCAGTGGCGCTCTTTCAGGCGTTCATTTCTCCCACCACAATAGCCTTCCTTCATCTTGCGTGTCATTCCGTCCGTTGAAGCCGCTTGCCCGGTACTTTCTGGTCGCGAACGGCGTGCTCGCTGTCAGTGTGGCAAGTCATTCATAATAGGGAAGTGACCAGCGCCGAGTTTTCAAAAAACGTAGGCAAGCCAGGTGACGATTAGGCTTGAGGAATAAAAAAACATCACAATACATCCTGACTGCTTTTACAGCGAAAGCGTTTATGAGATCACAAGAAGGGCCGGTTTTGGCACCGTAGTTGTCCGCCGCCGCAGCCGCCGCAGCCGCCGCCGGCGTCCGTAACCACTGTCATACGAAATAAGAAAACCAAAAAAAAAAATGTGGAGGATATAATGGGATTCAAACCCAGGCCCTCTGCATGGCAGCCCAGTGTTCTGCCACTTAGCGACGCCCGTGCTTGAAACTCTGTTGCAAACTGAAGGCACGGCCTCCGTCAGTTTCTCTGACGAAGGCCGTGCCACGGCCGAAACGTTATTAGGGTCTTTTAGCAAGTTACGGAAATACGGTACGCAAATACGGTAAGGCAGTACGGCCGCGCTCCTCCTTTCCAGTGACAGTGCGTCCCCCGGACGACAGGTTCCTCGTTAACAATGCGCAGGCTGGCAAGCCACAACGAGGCGTGACAACCCCACAGTAAATTTTGAAAAAGCTTTTGTGTTGTTGGGGTGCCTTCACTGGCAAAAGGTCAACGACCGGGAAAGGAGGAGCGCTACGGTAATACCGTACCGTATTTGCGTACCGTATTTCCGTAACTTGCTAAAAGACCCTAATCATAAAGGAATTGCTTTCCCGTACGTGTAGCCACTCCTTTTCTTGTACGCACCAGACCCACTGAACTTTCATATATATATATATATATATATATATATATATATATATATATATATATATATATATATATATATATATATATATATATATATATATATATATATATATATATACATATATATATATATATATATATATATATATATATATAATATATTTAGCTATTCATCTATCTATCTCACGCAGGCTTCTCATGGTGACAACCATCTGGCGAGTCACGTGAACATTTCTCGCATCCGGACTGATGAGGCCGGCGTGTGGCGATGCGTCGCCGTCAACTCGGCAGGAGTGGCAGAGGCCACTGCTCGCGTGGCCGTGAGAGGACCGCCCGCAGTGCGGCCCTTCGGATCCAATCGCACCGCTGTGGCCACCGAAACGCTCGAGATTCACTGCGCGCTGCTCACCTACCCAATCAGATCTATTCACTGGGAAAAGGGTAAGCGCGCTTAGCAGAGTGTCAGCTCTATTTACCACTCACGTGCGTGCGCTATTCCACGCACCTTTGTCTGTACGCCTTCTTTGTGTTTAGTCTTCTGACGATGCATGCTTTATTCGCGATTCCCACGTATCCATATTACCTACAGGCATTAGCTACCACGGAAGTTTCGCTTTGTTTCCCTTTGCTTTTCCATCTCTCTCTCACGCACACACTGACGTTGCACTCTTCCCCAGCGCCCAATTTTACGACCACAGTGCAAAGTAATAAACCCTCGTGTTCGCGACATCCCAAGTTAACGAATTTTTTCATCTCTTTACGCTTCCGTTGTCCTCTGAACCTCGGCCGTTCTTGGGAATTACGTTCTTGCATCCCAAGTCGAAATTTTCCGCCGAGTAAGTCTGTCATCTCGCCGTAAAAATTGTTTAGAATTTTCAGAAAATGCTGCCTGAAAAGAAAGAAAGAAAGAAAGAAAGAAAGAAAGAAAGAAAGAAAGAAAGAAAGAAAGAAAGAAAGAAAGAAAGAAAGAAAGAAAGAAAGAAAGAAAGAAAGAAAGAAAGAAAGAAAGAAAGAAAGAAAGAAAGAAAGAAAGGTAAAAGTCGACACAAAACCAGTTGTCCGCTAGCTGTTACTCGAACTACTCAAACCCACTTAGTCTGCTAAGTTGATTAAATTTTGCTAGTGTGAACACTGATCGCTCAAAGCGCACAGCAGGAAATCGTGGCAGGAAACACGCGTAAGCCGCGTCTCGTCCGCCTTCACCTTCGCACGTCTCAAGGTTGTGTTGATTCTCATAGACGTGCGCACGTGGGGGGGCAGAGGGGGGCGGCCGCCCCCCTAAGTCACCAAGAGAGGGGGGGGGCGCACATTCTGCCCCATACATTGACTTAATAGGGAGGGGGGGGGCGCTGCGATGAACCTTCGCCCCCCCCCCCTGCCCCCCCCCCCCCCCTGAAGGGGAACCCTGCTCACGCCTATGTTGATTCTATTACACGGCTACACGAAAGAAACATTTCTTCAGAAAGTTTCTTAGTTATCTTGAGTAGAAAGTCGAGTATCAAACTTCTATTATCGGGATAGATTAAATTTACGGCCGCCATTAGGTGCCAACGGGAAGTAACGAAGGTTGAGCAGACAACTTAATTTAATCCCGAGATTGCTCTAAAGTTAAACCTCGCTCAGGAAAGTTGCGGCCTGTCCCGCTCTCCTCCCAACGAAAGAAGAAACGGCTACGTAAAAGAAAAAAATTACACCATCTCCCGCTAAAGGGAACCATGTGTAGATGTGAAGCAGCGGGCGCTAACGCTTACACTGGCGGCGGCGTTGACGCTGGCGCTCATCGCAGTGGTTGCGCAGGATAGAAGACTGGGGAGGCGCAAAGCAGGCAGTGATGGAGCAGTTTTTCCTACTAGAACATGCCAATCGCTGCTAATGGGCAATGAGAGACAGAAGACTCCGACTGGACACAGAGACCCGCACTCCGCTTTTAGTTAACGCGCACGCTGCGAATTTTTATTGTTCAATAACGCACAGGAGAAATTTCCCACCGGCACCACCTTGGAGGTCAAGATCCATTGCTATATATACGGGATGGCCAGTGAACGGTTGTGCAGCGCGAGCAGTCGGTTTTTTCAACCAAGAAACTCGCTAGCAGACGCTGCCTGCGTCGGCGTCGCGAGGCGAGAGAGGGAGGAGCGTAGGAGAGGAGAGAGGGGGGGTGACACGCATGCGCAGTGGGGAGTGTGAACGCCGTGGGCAGGGATGCGTAGAGGAGAGAGGGGGGGGAGCGTAGGAGAGGAGAGAGAGGGGGGACGCGCATGCGCAGGGGGGAGTTAGACGCCGCAGGCAGGGATGGAGAGAGGGGGGGGAGTGTAAGAGGGGGAGAGAGGAAGGGAGGCGCATGCGCAGTGTGGGTGTGGTTGCCGCGGGGAGGGATGCCTAGAGGAGAGAGAGGGGGAGAGGAGGTTTTTTATTTTTATTTTTTTTAACTGTTTGCGCATGTGCAGTAAGGGTGGGCACGCGGCACACCACCACCACCACCACCACCACCACCACCGGATTAAGCTTCGCCATAAGATGCTTCACATCTAAAAGGTACAAAGGAAGAAGATTGAAACAATCCACTGCGACGAGAAATGTTCGTCTCACTGTTCCTATTCCTTCGCTTTATGTGTTTGTGTCGAGCAACACACTAACGCCGGAAGATTACGAGAAGTACACAAGCTAGCCAGCAAAGGTGTGTGTCGCTGTGCTAGCTGCGCTGCCGCGCTAATAAACTTGATTTGGCGCACTCTGCTCTTTTGTAAAAGAGAAATCTAAATCAAAAGCGAGAACAACGTCGGCGGATAAGAGGAATCGCTCAGTATAAGAAGCAGAAGCACAAAGAGAACAGCGCAGCCTTCGAGAAAGTCCGTTAGAAGACACGTTACTCGCGTTTACATTTACTTCGACTCGCAGCATAACGGTGCTATATCACGAAGAGGACGAGGGTAGGGGTAAGGGGGGAGGGTACGGATCTTCAGAGCAGCGAAACGAACTCACGGTGTCGCCAAATGAAGAATCGCCGCCGGTGCTTCCCGTTACCGCCACTCGAGTGTTCCCCGCGCTCTCACCTCGTTTGCATCGCGACAGTTTATTAGCTATCCAATGTTTATTTTCTCGTTCATGTCGCACTGTTTCCGAGAGAGTGAAAGAAAAGGAGAGGTGTGCTTGATGCCTTCGCACGTGGTGGGTCTCCAAAGTGGCAACAGGGGGAAATGGGATGGTGGTCCCCCCGGAAGTTTTCTCTCATTACGTTCCTATAGCAACTGCTGAGAGTGAGGAAAAAAAAGTTTTTGCTCCCTGCAGGGACTGCGAGATTAAAGGCGCGCGGCTCTCGTATAAACTGAATATTTGGCCTTTCCTAATTGGCAGCTCCCTTTGGAAATCAATGCGGGCGAAGAGAGAGACCCCTTGCCATCGGGATAGGTTTAGGGGCGCACGGGAGAGGGCAGTAGGAAGGACTCCTACCTCCCCACCGATACCGAGACAAAATAAGAGAAAAAGATAAAGAGACAAAATAATGGGGGGCGAAATAAACCTGGGCGCTCCGTTCGGCCGTCTCGTTTCAGAAGCACCTCTACGTGACCCGCATCGGATGAGGGAAAAGTACGAGGCAAATCCAAGCACGCAGAACTTCCTTTCGCATCGAGCAGCGGGCTGAGTCACGCGGGAGAATAGAAACTGTGGTATAAAGGTCTTGGAGGAGGAGGAGGAGGAGGGACGACGTATAAAGGTTGGGAAGGAGCACGAGAATATCGAAGAGAGTGTGTCTGGGATCGTCTTAGTTAAAGCTCGATCCTGCTTGCAGTCGAGCGTCTCCTTCCTGTGTACACGGCCGTATGTTTGCTTCCGACTCTGAACGTTTGCAGGAGTTCCTTATCCCGTTTCCGCGCATGACGCGCACTCCAAGTAAGGTGTGGGCTGTGCTCCGGTTCATGCAAGGCGGGGGCTTTGAGCAAAAAGATCGTTTACGCTGCTCCTGTTTCGTGCACCGGCCGTGCACTTTGGTCCCCGATCTATTCATCAAATACGACTCGCATGACCACGTCGAAGTATTAATAAAGGTGCGTAAAGAATGGTGCTATCTGCCAGTAACAAGTAATCTATAGCGTGCCTGCGTAAAAGCTGGCGAAAACTTGTTAACGTATTTTTCATGACCGCACGTGTTCGGTGGGCTTGCCACAAATTAATAACGCGTAATATTGAAGATAACAATTTACAGTTCAGATGTGTCGCCGACATGTGAGTGACAAAGAGCGAAACGTATTGTTTTTGCATTGAGCTGAATGGAGTAGAATGAGGGATCACACTTTCATTCAAGTTCTCGCGCGTTAAAGGTTGTTACTGTATACTGACACTACTGGTTCTGTCGCTACTCCGATTGGTTTCTCTACCCATCTCTACCCTTCTCCTCTATCTCTTTACTGTGAATATACAGCAACTTGTCCTTCATCGTGCTTAACCATTTTGCACCTACCACATGTCACTGTTGCTAGCGTTCCCCCTATGTTTCTTCGCGTTTAAAACGTATCGCCCTAAACGAAGGGTCCACCTCTGTTCATTTCAGACGGGCGCAAGCTACCGTTCCACCACCGTCAGAAGGTGTTCGCCAACGGCACTCTGCTGGTTCTGGCCACCACTGTACAGGATGCAGGAAAGTACACCTGCGTGGCAACGAACGAGGAAGGACAGAAAGCCAGTGCCGGCCTGCACGTCGCCGTTCAAGGTAGACACTTGTCATTAACGCCGGAGTTGATTGGGAAACGTGCAGTCGTTGTTGAGCACCACTGTTTCTGCGAAATGACTTGTAGTTCTGAATGGGATGTTTACAAAACAACCTTACGATGGTATTTTGTAATGGTCCTTACCTTATGGTGTTACGACGACTGCCTTAGTAGACCGTGTGTATAACAGTCTAGTTACATGTGACTGAGTTTAGTGGTTTACGTTGCTTCATTACCGCGAACGATTTGACGCTATATCTGCGCTGAAACCATCTTTAAACTTGAGTACCTAGATAGGTTAACTTCGCCAGTGCAGCTGCATTTTCACTGAACTTGTACTGAAGCCCCCTGTCCTGCCTAAAGTGTCACACGAGGTTGACCAGAGAGAATAACCAATCTGCAAAAACCGTATTTGCGTATTGCGAGTGCCGCTTTAAAGCGTGGTACTTGTACAGTACAAACCGTACGGCTCGCTAGCCACGGGCAGCATTAGCATCATTTCCTTCCTGTGACCTTGGTAAACTTTCATTTGCACTACAAAAAGGCATATATTCTAAAATTGACATCAATAAAGCGAAATTTCAGCCTCGCTAAGTGGGTTGTTGGCGGCTGTTTTATGGAATTGCGGTATTCAAGAGCTTTCAGTACTTAAAAAACTGGCGACGTTGTCACTGAGTTCTTCACAGCGGCTGTGCATAAATCAGAATTCACAGATATTATACGCATAGATAATTATTTCCAATGAGTATATTCCACAAGATTGTGTCTCGTACTTTACTTTCACCAACACAGCTATAGCCCTTTTTGCTACGTGTAAGCGCTTACACAATGAGGATCCACGCTAATGTAGTGGCACGCGGCGCACTGTCCATATTATATGTATGTATTGGCACGCTGTTTCCGCTGACGCAATGCTCGTGTGCATGGGCTCAAGCAGTATTGAAAAGATGAGACAGGGATTGTGGAGTCGCAGTGGCAGCGAGCTGTTTCTAATTCCCCGGCGCTGTGCCGAATGCTCTAACGAAATGAGATCCCGACGCTCGGGTGAGATGCTATTTCGTCGGCGATTGCGCTTATAGGCTGCGCTACATTGGCGCTAATTTCGCGCGAAACAACGCCGATTTCGTGTGGCCGAAAAGAGAGAGCCAACTACGCCCCTACTGGTTAAATGAGAGCGTGCCAGCAGTGCGCGTTGCTAAGAATTAATTTAACAAACACACTTCGCTTCGTAAGCCGCGCTCCCTGAAATGCCGAGTCGATTTTTTTTTTCAATACCGCTGATTGTATTGTTATTGTCTAGTTATGCAAGTCAAGAAAAAAAAAGCATTTTACGGACATGAAATACACGAGCGTGCCTTACACAAATATGTTGATGTTGAAGGCGAGGAACGAGCGCACTTATTTGTGCGATGCCTTCTCGTCGAAACACTGCGCTTCTATACAGCTGCGAGAAACGTGGTACCGTGTGATTAACTGCAGGCATGCACATATGTCTCTCTATTCGCTTCCAGAATCCACGACTAGCTTGACCTAAATGAGTGTTTCAACTCCAATGAGATGCAGACGCTCATCGGTGTGGCGAACCTGTTGACTAATGGCGAATTCAACTGGTTGAGCTGGAGCAAGTTTTCTTGCTCCGCGGCGGAGAATCTGCATTCCACTGGTTTATACGGATCACGCTCGCGTTTAAAACTGGCAGATTCGCAGCAACCCACTCCGCGACGGAGCGTTCCGCGTTGCTACCGTCTTGCAGATGAGTATTTCGCCGGAACTGCTGCAACGCGGTACCGTCATTCCCGGTACAGTCCAGCGGCTCGGTTGTCTTCAGCGTTTTCTGAGGCGGTGTCTGATCACCCCCTGCACTCGTTTTCATTCCTAAAATGGCGTGGTTTGACCCTGCGGACAAGCTGCTGGTTTGCTTCTTGCTCTTAGCGACATCGAGAGCACAAGTTTTTTACAGCAGTAGCAGCAGCGATGACGACAAACCGTACGTGCTCTACGAAATGATGTGTAAAGAAATGTTCCCTGACCCGCTGTGCGCACGCCCGAAGATCATCGGCTACGTCGAAGTAGTTGTCGGCTACG
>JALIZH010010490.1:0-22618 GCA_030522465.1 Rhipicephalus appendiculatus | reverse complement strand
AAGTGATTCTGTTGAGAAATAGGAAGGGGGGTTTCGGTGTGCACGATAACTGTCTCTCGAAGAGGACACCCCTACCGGTGCACACACGGGGAAAGGGGATGAAAAGGAGTTGGAGAGAAGGAAAGACAGAAAAGTAGGGCTTGCGGGGAGGAAGGGCGAGGGTCGCCCTAGACTACGTGCGTGTTTGTTTTAGAGCCGCTCGCCGTGGTGGGCAGCGTCGATGAAGGAGAGAAGCGCGGCAAGGGCATTACGGCGGCGATCGCTGCAGTAGGTGGAAAAGAGGATGTCGTCGAGGGTCTCGCAGGGC
Source organism: Rhipicephalus appendiculatus (assembly GCA_030522465.1). Classification (NCBI taxonomy): domain Eukaryota; kingdom Metazoa; phylum Arthropoda; class Arachnida; order Ixodida; family Ixodidae; genus Rhipicephalus; species Rhipicephalus appendiculatus. The sequence continues at coordinate 22,311 of JALIZH010010490.1, read as the reverse complement.
AGGCCGCGATGACGGTAGCGGGTTGCGAGCTGCTTCCTTGCACAGTCAGAAGTGGGGCACTCGCATAGCAGGTGAAAAAAATTCCCCATCTCCCGCTAAAGGGAACCATGTGTGGATGCGAAGCAGCGGGGAGATGGTTAGCTTGAGCAGGAGAAACGTCGCCGCTCTCGTTTCGCGGCAGTGGCTCGGGCGCTCATCGCGGCGCTGCACAGGAGAGAGAATGAGGCGCGCTCCGTCATTTTTATACCGCGGAACTACCGTGGTGCCTCCAGCGGAGTATGCAGCTGTCACACGCCGCTCCCTAAAGGATTCCTAGAGAAGAGAACCGTAGGAGAGGAGAGAGAGAGGGGACTCGCATGCGCTGTGGGGATGTCGGACGCGGGCGCCGCTCCGTAGAGTAGAGGATTCCTTCAGCAGAGAAAGGGGCTGAGCATAGGAGAGAGGGGGGAGAGCACGCGCATGCGCTGTGGGACATGGGCGCAGGAGAGGAGAGATAGGGGAGGGGACGCGCATCCGCTGTCGGGGTGTGGGACGCGGGGGCATCTCCGTAGAGTAGAGGATTCCTAGAGGAGAGAAAGAGGGTGAGCTTAGGAGAGGAGAGAGGGGGAGGGGACGCGCATTCGCTGTGCGGGTGCAGGACGCGGGACGCGGGCGCCGCTCCGTAGAGTAGAGTATTCCCAGGGTAGAGCAAGGGGGGTGAGCCTTGGAGAAAGCGGGGGGGAGATGCGCATGCGCTGTGGTGGTGTGGGACGCGCGAAGGAGGGACGGACTAAGGGCGCCCGCACAGCATGCGCTGTGCGGGTGTAGGACGCGGGACGCGGGCGCCGCTCGGTAGAGTAGAGTATTCCTAGAGGAGAGATAGGGGGTGAGCGTAGGAGAGGAGAGAGAGAGGGGGGAGGATATGCGCTGTGGTGGTGTGGGACGCGGGAAGGAGGGACGACCTAGCCATTGCTAAGCAGCCTCTCTCTGCTCTCGTCTATGACTCTGATGACTGTAGTGGTGGTTGACGGCCTTATATTGTACTACAGTGTTCTGGTTCGCATAGTGCGTGCTTCCCTACTTCATGAAAGTGGCCGGACGCGGGAGGGACGCGGGACGGACATAGCCCCGAGCATAAGATGCTTCGCATCTAAAAGTGTTTCAACTGCGCCGCAGTCGACGCAAGCTGACGAAGGAGCTCCCCGCAGCCGCTGTTTTCGTTCCCCCGTCCATGCCGAGCCCGTACGCAGGGAAAAGAGGAGGGCGCGCTGTCGCCGGGAGAAACCAGTCATGGGGAGTAGAGGTGGGGGTCGTCCATCGGCGACCCGCTCGTCTAGGTGGTCGCGCTGCAATTCTCGGCGAACATTACAGCGCGCGGAATCGAAGGAGTTGGCGTATGGTGCCAATGGGGTCGCGGGAGAATGCGCCTGCTTAGCCAGATGGTCGGCGGCTTAATTTCCCGCGATGCCAACATGGGAGGGAAGCCACTGCATAACAACATCGCAGCCATGCTCCTGAACCGACCTCAGGCTGCGCGCAACACGCTGTGAAAGTGGCGGGCCGCGTTACCCCTTCATGAGCTGTCGCACAGCTGACCTAGAGTCGCAGTAAATTGCAGCGGTCTTGATGGTAGGTGACTCACGAAGGAGGTCGGCAGCCAGCTGCCATCCCACGAGTTCCGCGGTAGTCGAGGAGGCACAGAAACTGAGGTGGCACTGTAGGGCTTTGTCGAGCTCAGGGGCAATGCAGGCGGCCGCAGCTGAATGGTCTCGTAGCACAGAGCCATCAGAGAAGACTTGTGTTCTGCCAGCTAGGTCCTCGTGCATCCTCGCCGTAGCCTCCTGAGCGAAGGTACTTTGAGGTGTGTTGCGCTTTGAGCGTATGCCCGGCAGTTCGAAGTAAACCCGGAGGGGCGCTCGCCGGTGTGGAGGGGGCCAGCGCGCACACGGGGCAGGTTCGTCGACAACGAGACTGTCGTATAGGTCGATGATTCGACCGACTTGAGTGTTTGGGACAGCACGAAGTCGGGCGAGTAGAGGACCGGCGCCGGATGCGCGATGGAGGCGCTCCATTTGACCCAGGGCGCGCAGATCCGCTGTAAGCGACGCAGGCCGCGCGCGAGTTTCTGCGAGAGTCTCGGCCACACGAGTATGACGAGGGATGCCGTGGCACATTCGGATCACTCGCCGATGATCCCGGTCGATCGCTCGCCACTGTGGGGCCTGGAGGGTGCAGAGAGGGAGAGCGTAGTGCACTACGGAGAGGGCCATTGCCTCGTATATGGTGCACGCGAAGGCGGGAGGGCATCCGTTGCCGCGGGCGAGGAGTCGACGGACACAAGACTCAACAAGGCAAGCATCCTGCCGAATGCGCCGCACCACGGGGAACCACCGCAGACGATTGTCAATGGTTAGCCCGCGGTATCGGACACTCTTTTGCCAAGAGATCGGCACACCGTCGAGCTGAAGGCACGGGAGGTGGCGGCGGGCTGCAGCACGAGGGTGGTCAATGAGGGCCTCGGTTTTCGTTGCCGAAATTGCGAGGCCAATGTCACTAATAAACTTCGCCACGCACTGCAGAGCCATCTGCATCCGCCCGCGGACCTCAGAGCACATCCGGGTAGGGCCGCGCACGTAAAGGGCGATGTCGTCCGCGTAAACAACAGCTCGCACTGGGATAATGGCCGTTTCAGTTAGACACTTCACAAGTGGTGCAAGCACCAAGTTGAAAAGAAATGGGCTGAGAACACTGCCCTGCGGTACAACAGTGTGGACGGGACGCGGTGAACTAGTCGCCCCTCCAACGCGTACGGCTAACGTCCGGTCTGCAAGGAAGGCCCGAACATAAACGATAAGCCGGTCTTCGACGCCAAGGGAGCGCACTGCACCGACGATGGAAGCATGGGGCAGCGAGTCGAACGCCGACTGGACATCGAGAAGCAAGAGGATGGCCATCTCCTTGTCGTGGAGAGCCTGCTCAAGCGTGCTGACGACGGCGGCAAGGCAATCGGCTGTAGCACGATGAGGTCTGAAACTGCACTGCTCGGGGGCGAAAACATTGCGTGCATCCGCAATCCAGTGCAATCGATGAAGGGCCATTTCCTCCATGGTTTTTCGAGCCACTGAGGTGAGAGAAATGGGCCGATAAGATTTGATCGCCCGAGGCGACTTGCCTCGCTTGAGGACTGGGATGACAGTTGCCGTGCGCCACTGGTCAGGAAGGGATCCACTTGCAAACACCCGGTTATAGGCCTCCAGCAGGATGGGGCGCTTGGAAGCGTCGAGATTACGCAAGAGCTGATGGGTTATTCCATCTGGGCCAGGTGCACTGCGATTTCGCTTTCGCAGGAGAACATGCTCGAGCTCGCCGAGGGTGAAATCCTCTTCGCAGAGCGAGCGGATGTCTGCGGCGAGAGTCGGCTCAGGGGGAGGGAGGGGTGGTGCAGTGTAGCTCGTGGCGCGTGCAACTGCACCCGGGGCAGCGGAAGCAGTAGGCACGAAGGAGGAGGCAATCAGCTCGGCAAGGTCCATTTCTCAAATACCGCGCCCCACAGCGATGGCCAGCACAGGGTAGCGTGGAACATTGGGGTTCGAACATCGCACGCATTATGCGCCAGCCACGGCCACGGCGACGTGGGTCTTTTAGTGATGAGCAGACGCCCCTCCAGCTGCGGTCACGAAGCTGCTCAGCGTGACGGAGGCACACCGCGTCGAGTCTGTTGTATAGTGTCCAGGGATTGGTGGCGGTGGAGCGCAGCGCCTGTCTTTGACCGCGGCGGCGGACTGCGCGAAGGTTTAGAAGCTTCACGCCCGGGCAGGGTGTCCCCGCAGGCACGACACAGCGAGTCGTAGCTCGTTCTGCGCACTCCGCGATAAGCGGGAAGAAGTCATCAGAGGACTGTACACTCGCGCACAATTCGCGGAAGAGAGGCCAGCGGACGACATTGTAGCTTCGTACAACACCACGGCTGGGATGACTTGGTGACAGCGTGATCGGGAAGTGGTCCGAGTCGGCCGTGTCTGGTTCGCGCTTCCATTGATAGGAACAACGCTCCGACACGAGGGTCAGGTCAATCACCACGGCGGCCACACCTCTACGGGCGAAGGTAGCTTCCCAGAGTTCAGGACGAATAGGCCTGTGGACGCAATGACGTCATTCAGGTCCCGACCACGCGTGGAAGTTTGGGAACATCCCCAGCTCACGTGGTGAGCATTGAAGTCACCACAACACACAAGCTCGCTGTGAAGGGCCGCGACTAGTGGTGGCAGGAATGCAAAACTGGCCACGCTGACGGGGCGAACGTACACACTCACTACCGATGTATCGACGCGGCCAACTCGTACCGTGGCGGCTACACACTCAACAGTTGAACAGCAGAACCGATCTGTAGGCACGACCGCGTGTGCAAGCGATGCTCGGATGTATAGAGCGGCACGGGGCTTTCCAGGTGGGTGCGAGATGTCCGTACAAGGGACACTGTTGCACTCGGTCAGCGCACACTGCTGATGGCTCCAGTGGCGGACGCTGAGAAAGGGCATACACCAGTAGTGTCCCTGAATGCTAGCGCCTCATACCAAAAGCTCGTGGCGGAATTGGTTTCATCTGTAGCGAATACAAAGCGAAATAGTCGTTATAACAAGAGAAGGACGGCGTGCTGAGCCTTCCTGCAGATAAATTAACGAATTTCATAGGAGTGGAATGATATGTCCAATAATCGAACAACTTAATTACAAAACAACGGACATAACTTCTTACAAACTACTGCGTAACCTTCGCAATGCCCGCACTACGCCTTCTGTACGGTCAAGCTTACGCTACACATTCGTCTCAGTGCAATTTCTGACGGCTGCCCAGAGAAGCTGACTTCTTAGCCTGCCCGAAAAGTATGCCAAAAGCTAGCAGTTGTTCCGTGTACGAATACAACCAATGAGCGAAGCTCCTTAGAAATGGGACGCACGCGGCGTTCGGCGCGTGCGGCGTTTCATTGTCCAGGCAACGGACCAAGCACTGGGCGGACGACAGGGTGAAGCGGATGGTTTCGCGCGTTCGCCGGTTTGAGGGGAGAGGGTAGAGTCGAAGAAAGAGGGAGAGGGAGACTAATCTGCCTCCGTTTCGCATGCGTTCGTATTCTCGCGCTTTGCGCCTCGTGTAGAGGCTATCCGCGTTCCAGCGCTCATAAAGCTCCTTTATCCTCCCGCGTGAGGGGGAGTCGCCCCAGCTGGCACCGTGCCAGGGAGCTTCAACGGTGACGGCAACGGCGGGTTCCCGGCCTAAGGAGCTTCGCTCCTAATAAGAAAATTAAACTCTACATACCGAATCAGGGGGTACTGCAGCAGTGAAGGAGTCGACAAGCTAGGCAGAAGACCTGGATCTATGGTCGGAACACGCGGCTTAACTGTCGTCTACCCACTTCATAAGCGAAACTTTACAGAAGCTTAAGCACCTATGAGCGCGTTAACACATGCTCAGCACATGCAAGGTACCTACTATACGCCATGGCGACGACGATAAAGCTGATGACGATGAAGAATAAGCGCGTTAGCACATGCGAGGTACCCGATGACGATGACGACCAAGGAACATTCTCTTTCTGCCATGGATGAACACGAACTTAAGGCGCGGGAAGCGGCGGCAAAACGACAAGATGCCAAGCGGAGTCGGAGTTGAGAGCGCGGGAAGCGGCGGGTCAAAGGCAACGCCGACAACAAGCTGCTACCCCGGGGGCGAGAGCTCGGCAAGCGGCGGCAGAACGGCAAAAACTCCAAGTGGACTCGGAGTTGAGGGCGCGTGAAGCGGCGGCTGCACGGCAACGCCGACAACAAGCTGGTACCCCCGGAGCCCGGAGGCGAGAACTCCGGAAGGGGTGGCTAAATGGCAAAAACAGCTTGTGCAGTATTCGCCTCGAGGAGTTACGGAGTCGCCCTCTATCGGGAGCGCCTCGATTGCGTGCTAGGCAGGATACCGCCGCGCGCTCCCCATAAGATTTGCTCTCGGCGCTGTACAAAACACCTCGCGGAAGCACTCCAGGACATTTCTGTGCGTACTTTGAAAACGAAATATGTTCTGTACTGTTAAACTAATAATTTCCGACGAAAAGAAAGCACAACATAGTTTACAGTCGCTGTCTCTTTGCAGAAAACGGAGCGCCCGCTTCACGCGGTCACCGCGCTGAGACCCCTGAACCGGCTTCTTGCGTAAAATGTAGTCAGTCGCTGAGTACAAACTATGTGAAACACTTCGTTAGAGTAGACGCCTGTATACCTAAATGTAGCATACCAGAAAGAAGCCTCAAGACAGCGATAGCACGGGTTCACGACGACCGACGGAGCTTTTGCATGTATGAGCGTCTGCATGTATATGTTCGTGAAAAAATATTCCAAAAGCCAGGGGAGTTCATCTTCAACTTATTTGATCACTGGCTTTACTCAACAAAAAGATATAACAAAACAGAGACGTTTCGCCACCTATACGGGTGGCATCGTCAGTACACAAATGGCACCAGATGAGAGAATACATGATACTTATATCTTGCCGTAAACGTCCGGCAGAGGGCCACGATTACTATTGCATGCTGACTGATTACGATGAATGAACCATGATTCCACAAATTTTCTTGGGCCCCATCGTTGTTCCTGCGCCAGCGTCGTCGCATTATCGAGATCAAACACGTGTCCTTTCGTCATGCAGTGGTCCACTAATTCTGTTTTTGCTCGTGTGGCATGTGTGGCCTTCGTAACGTCCCTTGCGTGTTCCTTGAGGCGGGTACGACGTCGTCGCCCCGTCTCACCGATGTAGGTGGCATCACAGTCCTTGCAGTCGACCTTGTAGATAACTCCGCTTTGTTCGTCCGGGGGGGTGCGGTCCTTTGGTTTTGGGAACACATTTGCCAGGGTGCGCATGGGCTTAAAAACAGTACGAACACCCAAAGGCCGCAAGGCCCTACGCACTGCTTCTGACGCACCGCGAACATATGGGACACACACAAAAGATGTTGCCTTATTTGTACTACTCTCGCGAGGTCTTTGCATGCGTCGTCGCGTATCGTCAACAAACCGCTGAGGGTAGCTCCGTTTATTCAAGAGACTGGCAACATTTGTTTCTTCACGCTTCCTCAGGGCCTGCGTTGACGATAGCACGTCGCAGGGTGACAGAAGTGTACGAACAACAGCATACTTGTGTTCCGCAGGGTGGTGCGAGTCGAAACTCAGCACAGTGCCGCTATCGCAAGATTTGCGGTATACGGCTGTTTCCAATGAACCGCCCTCGCTCCGACGTACGAGAACATCTAGAAAAGGCAACGTGCCCCCATCCTCCATTTCACAAGTGAATTGGATGGCTGGATGAACGTTATTGAGCGCCACATGCATAGCCTGCAGATTTTTCTTTTCTACAATGACGAAAGTGTCATCAACATAGCGAAAGTACATTTTCACGGGGAAGGGCAAGGTCGACAAAAATGTAGTTTCCACGTGTTGCATTAACAGATCTGCCACGATCACCGACACAGGACTGCCCATCGGGACACCTTCTATTTGGTGGTATACAATTCCCGCAAAAGTGAAATATGTTTGCTTCAAACAGAACCTGAGCAAAATCATGACGTCATCTACAGTCAGAGAAGTGCGGCTTGACAAGGTACAATCATCCTGCAGTCGCTTCTCGATTATATCTGTAGCCAATTTTATTTGCACATTGGTGAATAAAGACACCACATCAAAAGATACCATGACATCCTCATCACCAAGCTACTGCTGCCGTATCGCGGTAACAAATTCTTTAGAATTCTTAACCGCGCGCTCGTTTCCTTCCGCAAGTGGCCTCAAGATTTCAACTAAAAGCTTTGACAAGTTGTATGTCGGGGATCCAACAAAAGAAACAATAGGCCGCAGGGGGGCAGCCATCTTTGTGAACTTTCGGCAGTCCGTACGCTCTCGGCGTCGCCCCGTCAGACGAAAAAAGACGACGGTATAACGACTGATCAATCATTCCTTTCGTTTTTAGCCTGCGCAAATACTCAACCAACTGCCTTTCACAACTTAAAGTGGGATCCTGCTGCATCTTTTGAAAGTGCAAAGGATCATCAAAAATGAGTTGCATTTTTCTTTCATAATCCTTTCGGTCCATTACAACGATGCCTTTACCCTTATCGGCTTCCAGGACCACGACAGATGGATCAGACCTAAGGTCTTTTAGCGCAGCACGTTCACTGAAAGTGAGATTCGACCGAGGCGTTTGGGAATTAGCCAAGATGTTCACAATGCGGCTACGAGCAAGGCTTACAGCCGCGGTGTCTTTCAAGTGACGGAAACACTCCTCAGTCTCTACAACAATGTCACGTTTTGGAATCACTTGCGGGGCTATAGCAAACTTCATCCCCTTTGAAAGAACACTCACTTGGTCCGGTGACAGCAGTTTTTCAGACAGGTTATGTACGCTTGTGGCCTCAGAGTGTCCTTGCGGAAGACTGGGTAGCAGAACAGCCAGTTTCTTGTTGTGAGCATGCGTGCACTTTTGTCTCTCAAGAGCTTCCGCCCTTGCTCTTGCTTCGAGAACCTCACTGAAGTCGGTGACGTGTAGTTTCGCTCGAAGACATTCCTCGGATGCAGAAACTTGACGTCTTGCCTGGATGATTAGCTGCTTGTTCTCCTGAATGCGGGCTTTTAAGCAATCCCTGCTGAAGTTTCTTGCAAGCTTGCGTCCGTAGGGTGTGCCGACCAGTGCACGGCAGTGCAGACTTTTCGGAACTACGTTGCCGTTGAGACACTTGTAGTTGAAGCGCAGGTGGCAGTCTTGACGGACGATCTTCGTCGAGTGGCCGATGTATTCCCTCAAAAGGCCAAGGAGGGCACATCCGTAACGGTATCGGATACGTGAAAAAATGTTCCAAAAGCCAGGGGAGTTCATCTTCAACTTATTTGATCACTGGCTTTACTCAACAAAAAGATATAACAAAACATAGACGTTTCGCCACCTATACGGGTGGCATCGTCAGTACACAAATGGCACCAGATGAGAGAATACATGATACTGATATCTTGCCGTAAACATCCGGCAGAGGGCCACGATTACTATTGCATGCTGACTGATTACGATGAATGAACCATGATTCCACAAATTTTCTTGGGCCCCATCGTTGTTCCCGCGCCAGCGTCGTCGCATTATCGAGATCAAACACGTGTCCTTGCGTCATGCAGTGGTCCACTAATTCTGTTTTTGCTCGTGTGGCATGTGTGGCCTTCGTAACGTCCCTTGCGTGTTCCTTGAGGCGGGTATGACGTCGTAGCCCCGTCTCACCGATGTAGGTGGCATCACAGTCCTTGCAGTCGACCTTGTAGATAACTCCGCTTTGTTCGTCCGGGGGGGTGCGGTCCTTTGGTTTTGGGAACACATTTGCCAGGGTGCGATCGGACGCGTATGCACCGAGCTCCGCGATTTTCCGATGTTTCACTAGGAAGACGTGCCAATCGATCAACAATTCTTGACCGTAGGGTTTCAACAGGCCATACCGGACCCGCGTATACAACTCTGCGATAGATATCGATCACTATTTTCGAGAAAGCTCTTCATCTCTGCTCATCACTTCGGCAGCGCCCACCCAGGCCCCAGCACTGGACGCCTAAGCCTAGCGACGCTGCACCGGACGCCGCTGCCGCGGCCGCCGGCACGCCAGCCGACATGGAAATCGAGGTCGACGGCGTCGAAATCTCTCTCGAAGAATGGACAGACGATTCCTGGACACCGCCACAAGGTTTTCGAGCCCAGGCGAAACGTCACCAGGCACTGAAGCAACAAGCCCAACTGAAAGATGCCCAAGCAAGCAAGGCCCCGCAAGTGCAACTAACCCCCCGGCCACCGCCGGAACTGAAACGCAACCCCCTGCCTAGACTGCCGTCGCACACTTACCACATCGTGGGACGCCCCAAGACGCCCATTGACCTCACGCGCACGTCACCCGGAGACTTGCAGACAGCCCTGCTCAAAGCGGCCTCTCTGCCTGACCTGAATCCCGCCAACCGTGACCAGCTCCGCATACACCCAAGGAATAACACTTTCACCGTGAGCGTGGCTACAACCGATCGAGCCATCGCGTACCAACGCATCACGTCCGTCGTCCTCGAAGGTGACCGGAAGATCGAGATACACATGTACGCCCCGCCACCCGACGACGCGATACGAGGCATCTCTTTTTACGCCCACACATTCCCAACTGACGAGGAGACGCTGAAGGACCTTCAAGATAGCAACCCCGACTACCAAATAGTAGGCGGCAGACGCATGGGAAGAACGAAGAATTTACTCATCACGCTGCTTGGGGACCACCTACCTCGATGGCTCCTACACCGTGGCGGCCTCATCCGAGTATACCCCTTCTATCCCAAAGTAGACGCTTGCTTTAACTGCCGGAAGACCGGGCACCGCTCTGATGTATGCCCTCAACCTAGGCGCCGACGCTGCCCGCGTTGCGGAGAAGACCACGAGCCGACACCCCAAGGAACGCCACCGACATGCCAAGCACGCTGTATCGTCTGCCAAGGAGGACACATGACGAACAGCTCAAGATGCCAGTACCGCTTCGCCAAAAAGCCGGTACTCGCTAACGCAGCACAAGCGGAAAGCACGCCACAATCCCAGTCATCGGCAAAGCAGCCAATCTTGAATAAAGATAGCCCACCTGACTTGAATGAGTGCCACTACCCCAGTCTCGAAACATCACAAACGCCGTCAAGACGGCCCAGCCGGTCGAGGTCCCGATCTCGCAAGAGTCAATCAACGCCCAACTCAAAATCCAGATCAAAAACCCGATCATCAAGTTGCATCCGGCATGCCGATTCATCGAAAGCGTCACCGAGCCCCCCTAGTGTGGGATGGGCGCAAGGCCCACCGTCTCCGATCACATCATCGCCCCCCGCAGCCGTCAAACTCGTGCGACTCAACGCAAGACCCTCTAGTAAAGGAACTTACCCAAACAATCTCTGCGTTGAAGTCCCAAATGGCGACCCAACAAGCTCAGATCGAAACGCTGATTTCGCAGAACCGCTCCCTAGAAAGCAGACTGTCAAAGGCCAGTCAGAACTTGCATCAGTCAACTCCACAGCCCCAACCCGCCGCAGCAGCCAAACGTAAAGCAACGACCTCCACGGAAACGCTGCGATCCGAAGAGGACACGACGGCGAGAATCATTCAAACGGCCAACTCATCCGTTGCCGAAGCCCTCCGCACGACGGTCCATGCCACGGTCGCAGACGCCGTTCGCGCTGCCGTAACAGAAGCTTTCGCAACCATGGACTCACGCCTTACGAACATGGAGACACGACTCGCGAGCATGGAAACCACCGTAAGCAACACGGTAGCCGGCTTAGAAGCGCTCAGAACTGCTACAGACGCCAGATTTGGAGTAATCAAACAGAGCATGGCCAGCGCAACAACAGGCATTGGTAGCCGAGTGCCCTCTCACTGTTCAGCCCAGCACAGCGGACCCACGACGCCCTCAAGTAACGCTCCGACTGATGCATCATGGCCAGCACCCACTTGACTATATGGCAGTAGAACTGCAGGGGCTTCCGCAAAAAGAAAGACCACCTTTAGCTACTCGTACAAGAAACACAACTTCCCAATAACCAAACGCCTCCAGACATCATCGCACTACAAGAAACAAGAGCTGCTGTCTCACTCCCCAGCTACATCGCTTTCCAACAACTCACCGACCAGCACAACCAAGAAGCCCCAAGTACGGGCACGCTCGTCCACAAAAGCCTCACCGCAAAGCAACACGATTTAGAATTCCCGGACATTCCGCACACGGTCGTGGAGATTCTTCCGCGAAAACGCTCGCATCAGTCACTCTTTGTCCTTAACGTATACTGCGCGCCCCGGGCGCGGGCCGACGACTTCCACTTGCTCTTCCGGAAAACCACATCGCTAGCCAGAGGCGCACAACTACTTATACTGGGAGATTTTAACGCCAGGCATCCTGACTGGGGCTACCTGCAAGCAAACAAAAGAGGCAAGAAACTATGGCAACTCAGCCAGGACCTACGTCTCACACTACTAAACGACCCGCAGCAGTCGCCGACCCGCATAGGAAACAGCGTGTGTAGGGACACGTCACCCGACCTCGCAGACTGCAAGCATATTGCACATGCCACATGGGAGAATACCTGTCAACTAGCTGGTAGTGACCACTACATCATTGCCGTGAAGGTACAGACGTCCGCTGGCAAGAAAGTAACCAACGCACTCGCTCGAATCACGGAGTGGCCTAAATTCAGAGAAGTCCGCGAAAGTGAAGCCCCAAACAGCATAACGAACCTCAAGGAATGGACAGCCTCACTAAACGACCACGTTCGACGCACAACGCGCGAAAGCCGGGCAGCAGACGAAACGCCGGCCACAGACTCTCGTCTCCTCCACATGTGGGACGCACACGCAAGCCTGCTGCGCAGATGGCAGAAGCAACGCCACAACAAGAAATTGCGTCGCCGCATGCAGGCCCTCTCTGACGAAATTGAGCGACACAGTGCCTACTTAGCCCGCCAGCAGTGGGGCCAGCTGTGCAATGGACTCAACGGACAGCTTGGCAATAACAAAACGTGGCACCTGTTGCGCCACTTACTCGATTCCGACAACTCAAAAACAGCCGCGCGACACCGATTAAAACGCCTCGTCCACAAACACCCCGGATCAGACGAAGACCTACTAAGTGAACTGGCCGACAAGTACATCAACCACGCCCATCAACCAGCGCCACCACTACCACCTTATGAAGGGAAACCAAATCCAACCCTCGATGCCGACATTACCGAAGCCGAAGTCTATGCAGCCATTCTAAAGCTTCGCACAACTTCGGCACCAGGGCCTGACGGAATCTCCAACAAAACAATTCGCAACCTAGACGCTAAGTCAGTAACTGCACTCACTGCATATTTCAACGACTGCTGGCATGACGGTAGTATACCAGAAGAATGGAAGCACGCCAAAATAGTGTTCATACCAAAGCCCGGAAAAAAGACAGATGTATCTAATCTTCGCCCGATCTCGTTAACGTCATGTCTCGGCAAGCTCTTTGAGCACGTGGTCCTGGCGCGCCTAGAAACACTCGCAGAAGAGCAAGACATCTTCCCGCCAACCATGCTCGGTTTTCGTGCCCACTTATCTACTCAAGACGCCTTGGTGCAAATCAACCACGATCTATTGAAAGACCCCGTGCGTGCAGGCACGCGGGCACTGCTAGGCATAGACCTGCGCAAGGCTTTCGATAACGTGAGACATGAAGCGATAGCACAACGCTTGGCAGCGACAAGCCCTGGCGCACGTACTTACAACTACGTCTGCTCCTTCCTACACGGCCGCACTGTGGAACTTTCCCTGAATGACAGCAACGCCACGAAGACACTTGTCCTATCCAACAAAGGCACGCCGCAGGGAGCCGTTCTTTCGCCTTTCCTCTTCAACCTTGTGATGAGCCAACTCCCTAAGTCACTAGACAACATCCCTAACATCCGACACACCCTATACGTGGACGACGTGATGGTTTGGACCACTACCGGCTCCGACGGACAGATCGAGGAGGCACTGCAACGGGCCGTCGACACCGTGACCGAATACGTCGCCAGAGCGGGTCTCGAGTGCTCAGTGGAAAAATCCGAACTCCTTCTTCTCCGCCCTCCCGACTACCGTAAGGTTAAACACCCACCGCCACCAACGATCACTATCAGGATCGACGGATCCGAAGTACCGACAGTGCAGCACATGCGCGTTCTCGGCCTCCACGTAGAAACCGGAAGGAGCAATACCATCGCACTAGAAAGGCTTGCGGTCACCATCACTCAGACTACCCGGCTCTTAGCAAGAATCTCGGCGCGCAAACACGGCATGAAGGAAAAGGAACTTCTTCAGCTGTTAAACGCCTTCGTAACTACAAGGATCACTTACGCCTTACCGTACTTACGACTCCTCAAGACCGAAAAAGAAAAAAGTAGACAGGCTCATACGCACAGTCCACAAGATCGCCCTGGGCCTCTCCCGCACCACATCGACAACGCAACTCCTTAGCCTCGGAATTCACAATACACTAGACGAACTTATCGAAGCCCACCGAACTGCACAAATCGAACGATTGCGTGGCAGTAAGGCCGGAAGATGGATACTCCAACATATCGGCGTCCCTTCATCACCAAGCGGATCAGACTTGATCTCGCTACCACCCCTGATCAGAAAACGCTTCATAGTGCAGCCGTTGCCGAAGAACATGCTGGCCGGCATTCACGACGGTAGACGATCGGCCCGCGCCAGAAACCTACACAGTGCTTACCATAAAGGCCGCTCACGTCGACGCGGCCAGATACGGAGCCCCCAGACACGCCTATACAATCAATGTATCGGCGAAACGCACCCCAGTCGATAAAGAGCCCACCACAATATGTGCCGGCTCCATACGCGCACAAGACCCAACCGAGGCCGAAGAAGCCGCCATAGCCCTTGCTGCAATGGCCGGATTCGAAACAGTCATCAGTGACTCTAAATCTGCCATAATCCGATTTGCACGTGGCACGGTCTCCCCAACGACGGCACGCATCCTCCGCCATCTGCCCCAAGTGGCATGCAACACCTCAGGCAACACCGCCACCAGCAGCACCGATGATGAAGATTCCAGTTTCATCCAACTCGTCTGGGTCCCAGGACACGCAGGCAACCCGGGCAACGAAGCCGCCCACAAACAAGCTCGAGGACTCGTACGCCGAGCGGTGGGCCAGACTTCGGACGACGACGGAGAAGCAAACGAGCCACTCCTCACCTTTCACGATATCACGCAGCACTATAAGCTAACAAGACAAACGAAACCACCTCCACACCCGCAACTAAACAAAGCTCAACAAATCACTTGGCGGCGGCTACAAACCCACTCATTCCCATCCCCGTACATCTATCGACACATCTACCCAGCCCTCTTCACATCTACTTGCACCCTTTGCAAGACACAGACCGCGACCCTGGACCACATCATCTGGGGATGCAGCAAGGACCCTCCCCCACCAGACCTCCTAGGACAGGTACCGTCCAGTGAGGCCTGGGAGAGAACCCCTGACTACCACAGGCCTGGACAGCCAGCTCCGGGCCATCAAACGCGCTGACGAGGTGGCGACCAGGCACGGCCTGGCAGCCATCTCCGCTTAGGAAACGAACGGCTTTCCTAATAAAGTTGTTTACTACTACTACTACAACAAAAAGATATAACAAAACATAGACGTTTCGCCACCTATACGGGTGGCATCGTCAGTACACAAATGGCACCAGATGAGAGAATACATGATACTGATATCTTGCCGTAAACATCCGGCAGAGGGCCACGATTACTATTGCATGCTGACTGATTACGATGAATGAACCATGATTCCACAAATTTTCTTGGGCCCCATCGTTGTTCCCGCGCCAGCGTCGTCGCATTATCGAGATCAAACACGTGTCCTTTCGTCATGCAGTGGTCCACTAATTCTGTTTTTGCTCGTGTGGCATGTGTGGCCTTCGTAACGTCCCTTGCGTGTTCCTTGAGGCGGGTACGACGTCGTAGCCCCGTCTCACCGATGTAGGTGGCATCACAGTCCTTGCAGTCGACCTTGTAGATAACTCCGCTTTGTTCGTCCGGGGGGGGTGCGGTCCTTTGGTTTTGGGAACACATTTGCCAGGGTGCGCATGGGCTTAAAAACAGTACGAACACCCAAAGGCCGCAAGGCCCTACTCACTGCTTCTGACACACCGCGAACATATGGGACACACACAAAAGATGTTGCCTTATTTGTACTACTCGATAATCTCGATAATGTCGATCTCGATCTCGATAATGCTACGACGCTGGCGCGGGAACAACGATGGGGCCCAAGAAAATTTGTGGAATCATGGTTCATTCATCGTAATCAGTCAGCATGCAATAGTAATCGTGGCCCTCTGCCGGATGTTTACGGCAAGATATAAGTATCATGTATTCTCTCATCTGGTGCCATTTGTGTACTGACGATGCCACCCGTATAGGTGGCGAAACGTCTATGTTTTGTTATATCTTTTTGTTGAGTAACGCCAGTGATCAAATAAGTTGAAGATGTATATGTTCGTACTCATGGTTTCGCTTTCGCTACGAGCGTGTTTTGGCGCCGTGCCGTGAACTTTAGGCCGCAAAATATGAGAATTTGTGAGTACACCAAAACTATTGTTGCGCGGACGCTATCAGAGCAGTTCTAAATTTTTTTTGGCAACTTGTGATGTGCCGTCCCTACGATTCAACGTTTTTTTTTTTTTTCAGTCAAAATAATGTATATTTCAATGTAATTTGACATGTTTCCTCGCACTGCGTATATGTCGGTCTTCTAAGCGAGCAATTGCCGCTGCTCCTGTTATTTCAGTGTGTTCGTTTCGTTTGGTGGTCACACAAAGCGCGAGAAAATGCGATGCCTTTTTTTATATGTTGCTTAATTATCGTTCCCATTGCATTCAACTGAACTCGCCGCTGTCTGCCATCAACAATTTTGTAGACCAAAGCTTCACCACTTCGAGATTGCTGATGGGAAAGAAGTGGTCTACGAGGCCATGTAGTAGCATACAACGCCAAGGAAACGAATGAAAAATACAGTAGCGTTTGCCGCACTTGTTCTGCAAACGTCGATGTGAACAAGGACCCACCTGAACTTGAAATAGCGGTGAAAGAAAGGGAAGTTACCGCAGCAACCTGCAGCTGCAAAGCAGGGTAACAAGGACACGTAACGAGTGAAATGCAAAACTTTAATGCCCAGCATTATTTGGCGAGTTGCCCAGCAATTAGGGAGGTATGTCGAGTCTAACGCCAACAGCGCGGCATCTTTTCCACATAATTAAATAAGGCTCCAAAAAAATGCGTGGGGTTGGATAGGCCCAACCTGAGTTTGAGAGTGGCACAAGTAAATTTGGGCTTTGTAGCACGTAGCGTTTGCGTCATGAGAATGCACGAGACTGAAAGAATGTTATTGCCAACATAAATGAAGCACACATCAGCCGCAGCATTTGACTCGCTGGCTATGTACATCGACCAGCAAACGTCGCATATAGGTTATGAAGGCGAAAACCTTCGATGCCTCATCAAAAGGGAAGATTGACCGTCAGTATCCCGCCTCGTCGGCGCCGGCACGAGTAATGCAAAAAAAAATCAGCACCACGTGATGACGTCACCATATGTCGTCATCTTGACGTCACAGATTGCCCAAATTTGTGAAGACGTCATGACGTCGCCATGACGCCACATAACGTGATGTCACATGATGACGTGTTCACACGACATGGTCGCTTTCCACAGCCTCCGTGATCGGTGGGCCGATCACGGAGGCAGTGCAAAACTTCGTTAGGTGCACAAAGTTTTTTGGAGCCGGGCGGGGAAAATCAATACATTGACTTACACGAAGGAGAAGAAGGTGGCTTTCGCCTTCCGGTCATCTTAGGGGAATGTACAAGGAACTTTGCGAGTTTTTAAATCCAACGTGTCTAAACAGTCACTCAAGTATCCAACAAGAGTTGCGAAGTGGGCTTGTTGGTAAGTCATGAGGAAATGGTTGCAGCGCGAACTTGAAACGAGGACACAAGAAGAAGGACGAACACACGCAGCGCTACTACCAACAACAATGTTTATTTTTCGAGACCCACACCGCCCTAAGTATACCCCTACCTCAACAGCAAACAAAGGTCACGTGGTGATAACAACCGACATGTGCGAGGGAATCACCCTTCTAACAGCAACATAACAGGTGATAACCGGATAGTAGCAGGATGTCAGCATTTGCTCAGGAACCTTAACTCTTTTGATGACAATGATACAGATGGCTTGCTTACGCATTTATCACCAAGAGCGTCGATGCGCTCAGCTTCTACGATGAGGCGGGTGATCTCGTCCTTGTGACGACCCAAAACGATGGTCCGGTCAAAATATGGTCGACAACCGCACGACTGGGTGTGGAGGGCGAGGAAACCGTCAGGCGGCAGCTTTTTTGTCTTGTTTTCATGCTCTCGTAGCCGCACGTTTACACAGCGGCTAGTCTGTCCTACGTAATATTTCCCACAGGACAGCGGGATACGGTAGATGACGAAGGCTTTGCAATCTATGAATTTGTGTTTATGTTTGATGCCACACTCTGCTTTTTCTATTCTAGAAGGGTTCGTTTTCGAACAGTGGTTTTTTCTGTGCCCAACAAGTTAGGGGAGCCTCTGTTCGAAAACGAACCCTTCTAGAATAGAAAAAGCAGAGTGTGGCATCAAACATAAACACAAATTCATAGATTGCAAAGCCTTCGTCATCTACCGTATCCCGCTGTCCTGTGGGAAATATTACGTTGGACAGACTAGCCGCTGTGTAAACGTGCGGCTACGAGAGCATGAAAACAAGACAAAAAAGCTGCCGCCTGACGGTTTCCTCGCCCTCCACACCCAGTCGTGCGGTTGTCGACCAAATTTTGACCGGACCATCGTTTTGGGTCGTCACAAGGACGAGATCACCTGCCTCATCGTAGAAGCTGAGCGCATCGACGCTCTTGGTGATAAATGCGTAAGCAAGCCATCTGTATCATTGTCATCAAAAGAGTTAGGGTTCCTGAGAAAATGCTGACATCCTGCTACTATCCGGTTATCACCTGTTATGTTGCTGTTAGAAGGGTGATTCCCTCGCACATGTCGGTTGTTATCACCACGTGACCTTTGTTTGCTGTTGAGGTAGGGGTATACTTAGGGCGGTGTGGGTCTCGAAAAATAAACATTGTTGTTGCTAGTAGCGCTGCGTGTGTTCGTCCTTCTTCTTGTGTCCTCGTTTCAAGTTCGCGCTGCAACCATTTCCTCATTTACTCAAGTATCTACAGCCCATATTGTAGACGCTGAGCACGGGGCCGACGATCAAGAGGTCGCACAGGAACTTTCTGAGATGGTATCGCATACTGCGGTAGATAAGCACCATTAGCCGGCGGGAAGCGCGCGCGGACGGTCGTCGCATTGCGCCCTTTCTGCTACTCAGCATCACAACCCCGACGCAGTAGCGAAAATGGTCGTCGCGGAAGTGCTTGTTGTACACATGACTCGCATCCGATCGCTGCTTGCCGGTTCTTAGCACCACAACGCACTCTTCACGCAGTTTCTTGTCCCACGGGCACCGTGCAGGCTTCTACCGGACTTCGTTGGGTGCGTCCGGCACTACGGCACCGAGCAGTAAGAGCAGCATGTTCATCACTTTCGGAGGCAGCCACTTCTGTTACAATGGGTTCAGTTGGGTTCAAAATGCGAGAAAGCCTCCGTATTCGTACCGACCGCAGCGCAGGTGGAGCTTGAAACTCATTTACAAAGCACGCGGCAGCGCTCCGCAAGCAGCCGACGCGGCCGCCGAGACCGCGTGATCCTGCCAAGCACGTCACGCCGACGGTGGCGCGGGCGTTTCCAGTGGTGGCCCTCGAGGCCAATATGACGTCGCGATACGCTCTACGATGCATTTCGTATGATTGGAAACAACCAACAACCACCAGGGGAACGTGCATAGACCTCGTTTTTGCCAACTTGAGGCTAGATCTGATCGAAGAATCTTTGGCTCTACATTTCACGGACCACAAAGCAGTAATAATGAAGGCAAAACGAAATCCACAACTCGACACGATATACCATTTATGACCAATGAACATTGTATATAACTGTACACCGCGTTGTCACTCATTTGCATGCGTGAGTGGGCAATGTCATGGTTGATTTACGGTAATACCGAACGATCCCACTGCTTCGCCCTCTCGTCATCATTCACTTCGTGGGGATGCGGAGATTTTTTAAATGCGAAGCATTTCTTAGCGAACTTCGGCGACTTTGAGCGTATCTATCTATCTATCTATCTATCTAGCCGCCTACGACTTTGTGCTCTCCTGGCCGTATCGTTAATGGGATTTATACCAAATTTGGTATGGCATAACATGACTGTATGACGAACATAAATAGCTGGTCATATCATGAAAATCATGAATAACTTTTCATGAAAAGTATGATTTACATGCCACGCTCATGGCGCGCTCGCGGCCGTTTCGATAGCTTGATATACACCAAATTTGGGATTGAGTGACGTGACTGTATGACGAACATAAATGACAGGTGGTAATATGCAAATAATGACGTGCATGTCATGTACAACATGATTTACATGCCACGCTCATGGCGCGCTGACGGCCGTTTCGCTAGCTTGATATACACCAAGTTTGGTATTGCGTGACGTGACTGTACGACGAACATAAATGCCAAGTGGTAATATGGAAATCATGACATGTCATGTGCAACATGACTTGCATGCCACGCTCATGACACTGTCGTGGCCGTTTCGCTAGCTTGATATACACCAAGTTTGGTATTGAGGTACGTGACTGTATGACGGTGTAGGTGGTAATATGAAAATCATGACCTGCATGTCATATACAACATGATTTACATGCCACGCTCATGGCGCGCTGACAGCCGTTTCGCTAGCTTGATATACACCAAATTAGGTATTGACTGACGTGACTGTATGACGAACATAATTGCCAAGTGGTAATACCGAAATCGTGACATATCATGTGCAACATGACTTGCATGGCACGCTCATGACACTCTCGTGACCGTTTCGCTAGCTTGATATGCAACAAACTTCGTATTTAGGGACGTGACTGTATGACGGGCATAAATGACGTTTAAATATGGAAACCATGACATGTCATGCGCAACATGACTTGCATGCCACACTCATGGTACTCCCGTGGTTGTTTCTCTAGCTTGATATACACCAAATATGGTATTCAGCGACGTGATTGTATGACAAGGATAAATGACAAGTGGTAATATGCAAATCATGACATGTCATGTGCAACATGACTTGCATGCCACGCTCATGACACGCTTGTGGCCGTTTCGCCAGCTTGATAAACACCAAATTTTAAGGTGAAAGCATTTAATGTCTCATGCTCGCGTCCGCCCGTCCGTCCATCCGTCCCTCCAGCCGTGCCCTGGCACAGTGCCAGGTGGGCGCCGGGGCGCGCAAACGGACGCCGGTCGCGTTGGACTCTACATCGCTCGCGCTTTGCTTGCGTAACGTCGCATTGCCCAGCGTCTCTAATCATGCAAGGAGGGAGACGCGCGCATCACGTTTCATTCTGACCTACCCCGTCTCAGTGGGCACAGGCGTTCGAGGAACACACTTTGGAATTGACAAATTGTCCGTCAATTTAAACGCTGGAACGCGGATGGCGTCTGCACGATGCGCAGAGCGCGAGAATACGAACGCATGCGAAATGGAGGCAGATTGGTCTCGCGTCTCGCTGTGATTTGAGGTAAAAAATTAAGCGAACATAAGTGGCAGGTGGTAACATGTAAATCTTGGCATGCATGTAATCTACAATGCCACTTACATGCCACGCTCGTGGTGCGCTTGCGTCCAATTCGCAAGATTGATATACACCAAAATTTGTATTTCGCGACGTGACTGTTTGACGAACACAAATGACAGGTCCTATCATGTAAATAATGACCTGCATATTATGTACAGCATGATTTGCTCCTTGCTGGCTGCTTCGCATCACATCGATTCCCACGGTGCGTGGGATCTGCCGGTTTTTTTATGTAGCGGCTGTAGCAGCGGCGCCACCTGACGGCATCCGTGTGAAAGGCTGACGCCGGAGCCCGGCCGGTCACGCCACTAAAGTACTTCTCGTTCACTATAGTAGCGGCAGTGGAAGCTGCAGAGCTTGTTAGACAATAGGAAAGGCGAAAGCCCCCGAAGACGTGTTCATCCGCGTCGCGTCGTCTGCTCGTCGTCTCTTTAGCGTCGGCTACCCTACTTTGTCGATACTTGCTCCCTGTAGTTAACATAACGCGTGAAAACATTCTTCGGGAACACCACCTCGCCGTTTCTTTGATGTTCAGAAACCCACTTGCACTGGGCGCGTTCACTGGTGTTTGTGAGGAACGCGGTTCCTTTTACAACAGCTTTCATACTGGCGAATTCACCGGATTCTTTGTTGACAGCACTAAACGCTTTTACCACTGACTAACCTTGCTTCTTTAGAAATATACTGGATGTTTCACCTAGAGTGAACTAGAACCGTTTTGAGGGGGGCCAAACGACCGGTTCAGCGCTTGCCTGGGGGTGAGGCGCGATGTGTGGAAAATACTATGGTGGCGCAGCGGTCGAAGTGGATAGGGTTGCATTGCGCGGGCTACGAGGCACGCGCTTCTCGCCGCATGCGTTCTTGTGGCATGCAGAACGCGTATGGCAGAGATGCCGATCAGAGTCCCTTACGGCGCACTCGCAAGTACCGTGGTAGACTCTAG